>VTFQ01000006.1:45825355-45944536 GCA_036281575.1 Ancherythroculter nigrocauda
AACATCTAAACATTCTTAAATCAAGACACATTTACTGAAGCAGGAAAATGACTTGAGATATTAAGTCTTGTTTTCTGAAAAATGTATCAAAATGAAGTGAGTTTTTGGTTAAAGCAAGTAAAAATATCTGCCATTGGGGTCAGAAAAAATCAACTTAATTCAAAGGGAAAACATGTTTATTTTTCTGACCCCAATGACAGATATTTTTTCATGTTTTAAACAAAAACACACTTCATTTTTCAGAAAACAAGACTTAATATCTTCAGTCATTTTGCTTCTCCAGTAAATGTGTCTTGACGAGAAAAACGAGACAAAAATACGGAGAAAGAAAAAAGTTTTTAGCCGTGTGAACACTTTTTTAAATCATAACTTATAAACTGTGATCTATGAGGTAGTTAATCAATAGTTTAAGCCATCTGTTTGCATTATATCAACTTATTAATAATCAAGTTTATTCAAAATTAAAAACTACATTACCCATGATACTGTGCAGAAAATTCCACCAGTCAGAAAGTAGCAGTGAGCAAATGTGCAAAAATAGCTCTTTAGCTCCGCCCACTCCTATGAAGCACTGCAAATATGCTCTCAAAATAGTTAAATATTTGTATATACATGCATATTTTATAAATAAACTTAAAATATATTGTTTCTATAGATTTCACCATCATTTTTAATTTGATTGTCATTCGCAATGCTTCATGGGATTGTAGTTTTCCCTCATTAAAGCCATTAAGCAGGATTATTATAGTTAACTAAAACCAAAACCATAAAAAACATTTTCGTTACTTTAAAGGTGCCCTAGAACCAGATTTACAAGATGTAATATAAGTCTAAGGTGTCCCCTGAATGTGTCTGTGAAGTTTCAGCTCAAAATACCCCATAGATTTTTTTTTATTAATTTTTTTAACTGCCTATTTTGGGGCATCATTAACTATGCACTGATTCAGGCTGCGGCCCCTTTAAATCTTCGCACTCCCTGCCCCCCGAGCTCTCGACTATAATACAGTGCATTTACAAAGTTCACACAGCTAATATAACCCTCAAATGGATCTTTACAAGATGTTCGTCATGCATATTGCATGCATGCGTCGGATCATGTGAGTATAGTATTTATTTGGATGTTTACATTTGATTCTGAATGAGTTTGATAGTGGCTAAAGCTAACATTACACACTGTTGGAGAGATTTATAAAGAATGAAGTTGTGTTTGTGAATTATACAGACTGCAAGTGTTTAAAAATGAAAATAGCGACGGCTCTTGTCTCCGTGAATAAAGTAAGAAACGATGGTAACTTTAACCACATTTAACAGTACATTAGCAACATGCTAACAAAACATTTAGAAAGACAATTTACAAATATCACTAAAAATATCATGATATCATGGATCATGTCAGTTATTATTGCTCCATCTGCCATTTTTCGCTATTGTTCTTGCTTGCTTACCTAGTCTGATGATTCAGCTGTGCACAGCTCCAGACGTTAACTGGCTGCCCTTGTCTAATGCCTTGAACATGGGCTGGCATATGCAAATATTGGGGTCGTACATATTAATGATCCTGACTGTTACGTAACAGTCGGTGTTATGTTGAGATTCGCCTGTTTTTCGGAGGTCTTTTAAACAAATGAGATTTACACAAGAAGGAGAAAACAATGGAGTTTGAGACTCACTGTATGTCATTTCCATGTACTGAACTCTTGTTATTCAACTATGATGAGGTAAATTCAATTTTTTATTCTAGGGCACCTTTAAATAAAATGACCTGAAATTAAATATTATTTACAAAAATGTTAACTTGCAGCTAGTTGCCAAGGCAAGATCTCTTATTTTCATTTAGTTTAACTGAAAGTTATTAAAAACTATATAGACATTTTAAAAAAAATAAAAATGAATAAAAATGTCTAAACAAAATATAAAATGAAAACTGATTCAAAATATTGATAAAAACTAGTAATACTCAATGATACTAAAATAACACTTCCTTTAAGTTCACAGTCCGATTTTCAAATACTTTTTTGCTTCACATTTGTAATGTTGTGATTCTCCTCGTAGCTGGTTGGTTTGGTTCATGACTTATAATGCTTTAACAAAGACTTTTCTGAAATCCCTACAGGAAAAAATTCTTCCAGAACCAACGCTGCTAAAACACACCCTATTTTGCTCTTACCCCGGTAAACATGGTCCGCACTCAGCGTCGCTCTCTAAAGTCCCCGGCGTCAACACGGTGGCCCGGTACAGGGAGTCGCAGTCTTTGTGTCTCCGGCAGATCTCATACTTGCCTTTGGAGAACTTCCCCGCGGGACACGCCACGCAGTTATAGTCGTCATCCTTAGTGCCGTAACCACAGTTCTGAAACACACAACCACAAACAGAAATCATTCAAAACTTCACCTTAATGTGGCGTAAAGATCTGCAGACCTGATCCAGGACGCCTGTGTCATCTGTAAGGGTTTAAAAGACACGATCTAAGCTCATGGTCTGAAGCACACGGCGCAGGTGCACTTAGGGCGTGTCCGAATCCACTTTTGCTAGTTTAACGATTAAAAAAATGGTCACCAGGTGCATGGTCCAAAAAGGTTGTCCCTATTCTCTGAATGAGTAATGGGTGTGTTTTGGGCGTAATGTGTATCCTTTTATTTTTAAAGGAATCCTTTTGTTTTTAATATTTAAAAATGTTTGTGTGCTGCCGTGCATCCCTGTGTGTGTAACAAGCAGAGTGTACAAGTGTTGTGCACCCGTTTATAGCCACATATTACTAATGCGCCCTTTAAATAAAAAAAAAGGGCCCTGTCATACACCCGTCGCAATGTGACGCCAAGTGCGACGCAAGTGTTTTTTGCTAGTTTCAGTCCTACACAGTTATCATTTTCACGTCCAGTGCCACGTTGTTTAAATAGCAAATGCACTCGCGCCCATCTGTTCGCCCATGGGTGTGCTGGTCTGAAAACGAGTTGGTGCATTGTTAGCGTGTTGCTATTTTGAGGAACTGAAAACAACTGCGCCATTGAACAACTGAAACCTGGTCTAAAGTCAATGGTGCAGTATTTTTTTTGTAATATACTCCATTTTGAATGGAATTAGTGAAATAAATCAACTTTTTGATGATATTCTAATTATATGACCAGCACCTGTAGATAGATAGATAGATAGATAGATAGATAGATAGATAGAAGACAGACAGACAGACAGACAGAAAGATAGATAGATAGATAGATAGATAGATAGATAGAGACAGACAGACAGATAGATAGATATAGACAGACAGACAGACAGACAGATAGATAGATAGATAGATAGATAGATAGATATAGACAGACAGACAGAAAGATAGATAGATAGATAGATAGATAGATAGATAGATAGAGACAGACAGACAGATAGATAGATATAGACAGACAGACAGACAGACAGACAGACAGATAGATAGATAGATATAGACAGACAGACAGCATACACTCTGCTTGTTACACACACAAGCCATGCCAAATATTAAAAATAAAAAGATTTCTCTGCCAAATCTGCCATGGTGCGAGCACAACTGGATTTTAAAGGGAATGGGAGATGAGACTCTGATTGGTTTATTGCACGTTACGCCCAAAACACACCCATGACTCATTAAGAAACTAGGTACAACCCTGTTAGACCATGCGCCTGGTGTGCCGACTATTTTTTCTGTCGTTAAACTAGCAAAAGTGGATTCAGACATGCCCTAAGTGCACCTGTGCCATGAGCTTCAGACCAAGAGCTTAGATCGTTAAAATAGTGCCCTAGACCAGGTTTCAGTTGGTCAATGGCGCAGTCGTTTTCAGTTTCCTCAAAATAGCAACACGCCAACAATGCACCTGAGATATATTCTTTGGGCTGAAACTAGCAAAAACACTTGCGTCGTGCCTGGTCTCGCATTGCGCGGGATGTACAGTGGGTACGGAAAGTATTCAGACCCCCTTAAATTTTTCACTCTTTGTTATATTGCAGCCATTTGCTAAAATCATTTAAGTTAATTTTTTTTCCTCATTAATGTACACACAGCACCCCATATTGACAGAAAAACACAGAATTGTTGACATTTTTGCAGATTTATTAAAAAAGAAAAACTGAAATATCACATGGTCCTAAGTATTCAGACCCTTTGCTCAGTATTTAGTAGAAGCACCCTTTTGATCTAATACAGCCATGAGTCTTTTTGGGAAAGATGCAACAAGTTTTTCACACCTGGATTTGGGGATCCTCTGCCATTCCTCCTTGCAGATCCTCTCCAGTTCTGTCAGGTTGGATGGTAAACGTTGGTGGACAGCCATTTTTAGGTCTCTCCAGAGATGCTCAATTGGGTTTAAGTCAGGGCTCTGGCTGGGCCATTCAAGAACAGTCACGGAGTTGTTGTAAAGCCACTCCTTCGTTATTTTAGCTGTGTGCTTAGGGTCATTGTCTTGTTGGAAGGTAAACCTTCGGCACAGTCTGAGGTCCTGAGCACTCTGGAGAAGGTTTTCATCCAGGATATCCCTGTACTTGGCCGCATTCATCTTTCCCTCGATTGCAACCAGTCGTCCTGTCCCTGCAGCTGAAAAACACCCCCACAGCATGATGCTGTCACCACCATGCTTCACTGTTGGGACTGTATTGGACAGGTGATGAGCAGTGCCTGGTTTTCTCCACACATACTGCTTAGAATTAAGGCCAAAAAGTTCTATCTTGGTCTCATCAGACCAGAGAATCTTATTTCTCACCATCTTGGCAAACTCCATGCGGGCTTTCATGTGTCTTGCACTGAGGAGAGGCTTCCGTCGGGCCACTCTGCCATAAAGCCCCGACTGGTGGAGGGCTGCAGTGATGGTTGACTTTCTACAACTTTCTCCCATCTCCCGACTGCATCTCTGGAGCTCAGCCACAGTGATCTTTGGGTTCTTCTTTACCTCTCTCACCAAGGCTCTTCTCCCCCGAAAGCTCAGTTTGGCCGGACGGCCAGCTCTAGGAAGGGTTCTGGTCGTCCCAAACGTCTTCCATTTAAGGATTATGGAGGCCACTGTGCTCTTAGGAACCTTAAGTGCAGCAGAATTTTTTTTGTAACCATGGCCAGATCTGTGCCTTGCCACAATTCTGTCTCTGAGCTCTTCAGGCAGTTCCTTTGACCTCATGATTCTCATTTGCTCTGACATGCACTGTGAGCTGTAAGGTCTTATATAGACAGGTGTGTGGCTTTCCTAATCAAGTCCAATCAGTATAATCAAACACAGCTGGACTCAAATGAAGGTGTAGAACCATCTCAAGGATGATCAGAAGAAATGGACAGCACCTGAGTTAAATATATGAGTGTCACAGCAAAGGGTCTGAATACTTAGGACCATGTGATATTTCAGTTTTTCTTTTTTTAATAAATCTGCAAAAATGTCAACAATTCTGTGTTTTTCTGTCAATATGGGGTGCTGTGTGTACATTAATGAGGAAAAAAATGAACTTAAATGATTTTAGCAAATGGCTGCAATATAACAAAGAGTGAAAAATGTAAGGGGGTCTGAATACTTTCCGTACCCACTGTATGATAGGGCCCATAATATTCAGTAGTATTATTGATTTGACTGAACTGACACTATTAGATGAGTGAACTGAACAGAGCTGAATAATACCAGATAACAGGGAACGTTCTCAGAACGCAAGGTTATCTCAAGGTTATGAATAAACTGAAATTAACAGAACGTTCTTTCAAAGTTATCTGGTCTTTAATAATGTTCTCAAAATGTTAACACAAAAAAGTTGTGCATACAACATTCATGGAATGTTTTATTGAGATGCTTGTCATTTTCTTAAATGTTACTACTTGTTTCGGAATGTTCAAAGAACATTCAAAAGTAACATGTTTGCAAAATGGAATGTTCCATTAACGTCCGCCTAATCAAGAAAAAAAACTTTTTAAAAACATTTAACAAACTGGACATTTTGAACCTTCAGAGAACAACAACTTAATATGAACATTAGAAAAACATATTTTTGTTTGCTAGGATGACACTATGAATCAACACTGATCTGAATTGAGCTGAATAATGACACTATTGTCCTTTCAGAGCTGCTTTACAGCAGAATGTGTGACTGATGTGACCTTCAGAAAAGAATCATTGCACTTCACTGAAAACCCAGTTGTTTTTAATCACCAAATATTAACCAACTTCATCCAGCTGCACGAGTTCACCGCTAAAGACTCGACCTGCCAAAACTATCCTGCGCCTGTGCTGCCTAATGAAAAACATGTCATGATGAAACATCCCACCCACGAGTCTCAGCGTTCAGCTCTAACCGCATGCATATTAACGCAGCTGCTGAAGATCTGGAGATGTTCTGCTTTACATTGACAGTTCATATCACTGATTTCCAGATCTACGCAATTGTTATTCCGATTATATTGCACATGTTAGAATAATAGAGCAGTGATGGAAACTCTGAAATCACTGAGATCGAAATCTGGGAATGATGATGATGATGATGCAGTGACCAAAACATGTGACACAAATGAAAACTCTCATATTTGATGATATCACTATCCACACTTTCTCAGCAAAAACATCTAAACATTCTTACATCAAGATACATTTACTGGAGAAACCAAATGACTGAAGATAGGGGTCATGAACTGAGAAATCAACTTTTCCTTAATCTTTTGACATATAAGAGGTCATCGTACTATTAGATTATCCTGTACGTTTCAGAACTGAAAACTTTCTTGTTAGTCCAATAAAAGCTTTTACTGACACCAGCGAATGACTGATCCTGGAATGTGTGAGGTGAAACTCCGCCTCCACAGAAGAAATCAACGCCTACTTCATCATTGCAGCGTTAGCCCCGCCCACTGACGTTAGTGAGATGAGGAGGAGAGAAGAGCGATACAGGACTAAAATAACATTACCTTTCAAAGGATCCTAATGCTAGGAATATTGTCATCAATGTGAATGTCTCAGTTGAGCTTTATTTATTTGTATTCGGCACATTTCACTGTGGATTCTTTGGTAAATCAATTGCATTTTGGTGCAAACAGACTTTTACGATATGGACTCGACAGTAATGCAACAACATGTCAGTAACTGTGTTCATTCTAATGCCTGATCTGATATTAATGATTCATGTACAGTCAGATGATCTTTGTCTGTGTGTCAGTAAATCAAACCAGCGACTAAACGCTCAACTTCACCTTGTTTCTCTTAGTAGGATGAAAATAATTTGTTATTTAAACTGTGATTAAATTATATATAAGCGATCAAAGAACGCTCCCTTTACAATCGCTGGAGCTGTCAATCAAACAGCACGAGTTTATCAGTTACTGAGTCTCTTATTAACATCACATTTGCACTGTTAGTTATGATGAAAGCATTCGTTAGTGTGCAGAAATTAAGTTGCAATGATGAGATCACTGCTTTCATGATCTCAACAACATCTGTGATCGACTACAGTGTTCATCACTGCAACCTTTCATGCTATGATCTAAATATAATGACATAGATCTAAATCTAATGCAACACGATTAGTTAATATTGAGAGCTGTAATAGTGAAAACATGCTTAAAGTTTTTGAGAGAGTAATACTATTTCATATGCAAAGATGTCAGCCAATCACAGCAGTGGGCGTTTACACTGAAGTCTCACAGCAGACACGCCCCTTAAAACAGAGCGTTTAAACCAGAGGATAAAATCAGGGTAGGAAAAATGCTTTTTATTTCTAAATTATGAACATTTTGATGTAAAAATCATGCTAACGTCATAAGTGCACTGCAGAAACCATTATAAAACAATAAAACAACACAGTTCATGACCCCTTTAAGTCTCGTTTTCTGAAACATTTGAATTAAGTTGATTTTTTTCTAACACCATTTGCAATTTTTTTCCTTATTTCAAGAAAAAACTCACTTAATTTTATATATTTTTCAGAAAACAACACTTAATATCTTCAGTCGTTTTGCTTCTCCAGTAAATGTATCTTGATTTAAGAATGTTTAAATATTTGTGCTGGAAAACAAGACAGAAATATATATATTTTTTTTTGCAGTGCACAACAACTCTTCCATATAATATGCTTCAAATCTTTTAATAATTATTGATTTCTTTTAAAGCAAAGCGATCACGACTCTAAGTGTTGATGAAAGGCTTCATCAGAACGTCTCCTGAGGCCATTCCAGCTTTGCTATTATTTTCCTGTCATTTCTAAATGTTCTCGTCAGTGTCGGAGCGTTGAGCTCTTAATTAGAGTAATGAGTCAATTACGCGTCTTTGGTGGGCAGAGGTGAATCTCTTTGATCTTTTGGCCTCCAGTATCGATTTGAGAGTCTTGAAGGGAAAAGCAAAGATAAAAGAGATTGAAACGTTGGTACTCGCCATCTGCTCCGGTTTAAAACTTATTGAAAAGTCCTTCTCAGTTCTGACATTTACCCCCAACATGCATTTGCTCCAGTTTATGTACTTCTGCAAGAACACACACACACACACACACGACATGGGGAGTAAAACATGGTTTAGAGCTCAGAAGTCTTTTATCTCCTTCTATTGAATCAAGATCATCATCTTTGGCCCGCGGGCACCAGCGTTATTGAATTGTTCAGGAATGCGGCGTTTGAAGGCCTTTTACTGTTGTAATAGTTTTTAGATGATTAATTTTTTCAGTTGCGTATTTTCCTGGGAAATAATTCGCATCAGGACGAAATTACAGAGTGTTGAGAGAAGAAAAACCACATTTAAGTGGCATCAGTGTATAAGTGATACTTTATTATTACTTTCAGAAATAATGTAAACTACTGACAAAAACGAAATATTTACAAACATTATAAACACTTTAAACGTGTATTTTAGTTCCACTCACTCCACAAACAATTACACTTTACAATAAGCTTATTGTATCATGCTATTTTAAAGGCTCCTAATTTAGTTTTGGAGTCTCCTACAAAAGGTTTGCATGCATTCAAGATCAAAAACACTTCTCACAGTGCCTGAAATGGTTCTATAAAGGATTCAGTCTCTCTAAACCCCTCCTTTTTGAGAGCCTGCTCTGCTCTGATTGGTCGACCACTTACAGCGGAGTGTAGATTAATCCTTGTGATCACCTTGATACGGTTATATTGACTCACTTTCACTCTCAGACTGATTGGTCCGAACCTGAATTCGATTCTTCCCCCCTCCGTCTGTCTGGTTTAATGACACATTTGGAAACTCTATCCTGAGGTCCTGAGCTCTGGTTCTCGAGCGCTTTCTGAACTCTTCTAGGATTTCAAAACTCTGCTGGTCAAATGTGAAGCTTTGAAGTTCCTCTTCCTTCGTGATTTACAGCAGGACCTTTATAAGAGCTGCTGCCTCAAGAGATCTGTTTCATGTGCTTTAGAAACGTGTTTCTAAAGCATCAAATCAAAGAGAGTTTGATTTAGATCACAGCTCATTTAAATTACAGGCTGACGGAAAGTAAAAGTGAGCAAGACAGTCTAGGATCATTTTACTTGTAATTTTCAGTGCCACTCCAAAAAATCACTGAGGTATAATTATGCAAAAATACACTTATTTCTGCAATAGATATTTTTGCTGGAATTCATCTCAAGCATTGTGAAGAGATGCTTTATTTTTCATTTTGAAACACGGCAGAAAATAATCTTGTTTTCCAGCACAAATATCTAAAAAAAATTTGTAAATCAAGATGCATTTACTGGAGAAGCAAAAGTCTTGTTTTCAGCACGATGCATGTTTTATTTGAGGTGCCGCACACTGAGACAAACCTGCGATCAACAAGATCTCAATGGCAGTGTTTTCAAAGCGCTGAGACCTGTCTCTTTAAACACTCGAGATCTTTTGAAGTGCCATTTGACGCCGCCGCAGTCTGGGTGGTCTAGAGAAAGACCTTTGGCTCTTAAAGGAACAGTTCACCACTATGATATGGTCATTATTGAGTCTCATGTCGTTCCAAACCCGCATGCTGATATTTTTCTGAAGAGTTTTCATGCAGCCTTCTTCATACAAAAATGACATTTCCAAAAAAGCACCATTAGAGTATCATAACAGCAGTTGTTAATGACTCAAACACTATATCTCAAGTCTTCTGATGCCATCTGATTTAAATATGTGCAATGAGACGTGGAAAATAGAGTCATGTGAGACATGATGTGATAAAAGGTAAAAGAAAATCAATCAAAAGTTTGGGGTCTTTAAGGTATTTTAAAATGTTTTTGAAAGAGGACTTTTATGCTCATCACGGCTGCATTTATTCAATCAAAAATACAGTAAAAACAGTAAAATTGTGAAATATTATTACAATTTCAAATAGCTGTTTTCTATGTGAATATATAGTAAAGTGTAATTTATTTCTGTGATCAAAGCTGAATTTTCAGCATCATTACTCCAGTCTTCAGTGTCACATGATCCTTCAGAAATCATTCTGATATGATGATTTGCTGCTCAAGAAACATTTCTGATTATTATCAGTGCAGAAAACAGCTTTATATTTTGGTGGAAAAAGAAATTCTAACAGTTAAAATAACTATTTTCTATGTGAGTATGTATGTATTTTTGATCAAATAAATGCAGCCTCGGTGAGTAGAAAAACATAAAATTGGCATAAAAATCTTTCAAAAACATAAAAAATCTTATCAACCCCAAACTTTTGAATGTTAGCGTAACTTTTCCATGTTAATCAGAGTTTTTGTCCTAATCAGCTGCTATAAGTGAATATATGTGATTCCATTTGAAACGGTTTATATTTCTGTAACGCTGCGGCAGCACAAAGTATGATAATCTCAGATACAGATTATGTGTGTTAAAATTAAGTATTATTATGTTAATGAATTTGATTATGTACTTATATATTTGGTTATGAGTGAGAGACTCTGCCCACATGCTCTTCTGATTGGCTGACTGATTTTTGATTGATTTTGGACACAGTGTTATGATACTTTTAAGGTGCTTCTGGTCTCTTTTGGAGTTTGACACTCATAATCACTATTGTTGTATTGAAAAGAGCTGCACAAAGATTCTTCAAACATTTACATTTATGCATTTGGCAGATGCTTTTATCCAAAGTGACTTACATTGCATTGAAAGTGTACAATTTACGAGTGTGAAACGACACGAGAGTGAGTAAGTAATGACAGAATGATCATTTCCGGCATGAAATATCCAATTAAATCCAGTTTCATCATGTTTTCATGTGAATGTGTGTTTCTCACCATGTACGGCTCTTGTCCTGGTTGGCATTGTGGGCAGGGTTGGCAACTGCTGACTGTGTAATTGTAAAACTCATTTTCTCCACAGCTCGAGTACTCGGCACTCACAAAACACATGCTGAACACCTGCAAACACACACACAGGAAATGTTAACTGATTTGCGATTGCATGTCATGTTTGTTGCATATTTCTAACATGTTTCTAGCTCAGGCAATGTTTATTTGTATCTCTTTTCACTATACAGATCATTCAAAGCTGAAATGCTTTACAGAAAATGCATGTTACAAACACATTTTCTTTTAGTTATAAACTTAATTTTCATCATGATATACCTGCCACTGACTAGCAACAGCTAAGAATAGTGGATTTATAAAATACACTGGATGATTTCATTATTGCATCACCACCATCAAAATGATAATGTACATTAGCTACTAGCATCTATACTATTATAGTCATGAAAGTAGACAAAAACTTTTATCAAATGCATTGCTCATTGTTGCGTTTAAGGCACAGTCTGTAAGTTTGGCCACTAGAGGTCGCTTATTCAAAACAATAACAAAGGCGTAGCTTTCATTCTAATGAAACAGCCGCCAGTTTATCTGATGAATAAAATTGTGTAACGCAGAGCTTTTACTTGGTCAAAACAATCATACTAAAAATACATTTGATCGTGCTGAATGTTGTTATAGATATATGTTGTTATATATAGATATATATGCTACGTTAGTTGTCTCTGAGGTACAAACACGTTAATCGCTGTAAATCAAGAAAACAAGATTCAAACAATAAGACTAAACGAATTGAGCTAAATAACAATGATTCGTTTTCTGTCGATAAAGATATCCAAACAGTTGCTCACCTATCTACTATCTACGATTTGGGTTGTTTTAACCCAGCCAATGGGTTCTTTTAACCAAGCGACCCAGCGAATGGGTTCTTTTAACCCAGCCAATGGGTTTGTTTCACCCAGCGATTGGGTTCTTTTCACCCAGCAATTGGGTTCTTTTAACTCAGCCAATGGGTTTGTTTAACCCAGCAATTGGGTTGTTTTCACGCAGCGATTGGTTTGTTTTAACCCAGCCAATGGGTTTGTTTCACCCAGCGATTGGGTTCTTTTCACCCAGCAATTGGGTTCTTTTAGCTCAGCCAATGGGTTTGTTTCACCCAGCGATTGGTTTGTTTTACGCAGCGATTGGTTTGTTTTAACCCAGCCAATGGGTTTGTTTTAACCCAGCGATTGGGTTGTTTTAACCCAGCGATTGGGTTGTTTTAACTCAGCCAATGGGTTTGTTTCACCTAGAGATTGGGTTGTTTTAACCCAGCCATTTGGTTTGTTTAACCCAGCGATTGGGCTGTTTTAACCCAGCCAGTGGGTTGTTTTAACCCAGCCAATGGGTTTGATTAACCCAGCGATTGGGTTGTTTTAGCCCAACGAATGGTTTTGTTTCACCCAGCGATTGGGTTGTTTTTTACCCAGCAAATGGGTTCTTTTAACCAAGCGACCCAGCGATTACATTGTTTTAACCCAGCGAATGGGTTGTTTTAACTCAGCCAACGGGTTTGTTTCATTCAGCGATTGGGTTGTTTTCACCAAGCGACCCAGCGATTGGGTTGTTTTAACCCAGCCAATGGGTTTGTTTCACCCAGTGATTGGATTGTTTTAACCCAGCCAATGGGTTTGTTTTAACCCAGCGATTGGGTTGTTTTA
The DNA here is from genome assembly GCA_036281575.1 of Ancherythroculter nigrocauda. Taxonomy (NCBI): domain Eukaryota; kingdom Metazoa; phylum Chordata; class Actinopteri; order Cypriniformes; family Xenocyprididae; genus Ancherythroculter; species Ancherythroculter nigrocauda. The sequence goes on from VTFQ01000006.1 coordinate 45,838,241, forward strand.
ACCCAGCGATTGGGTTGTTTTAACCCAGCGATTGGGTTGTTTTAACCCAGCGATTGGGTTGTTTTAACCCAGCGAATGGGTTCTTTTAACTCAGCCAATGGGTTTGTTTCACCTAGAGATTGGGTTGTTTTAACCCAGCCATTTGGTTTGTTTAACCCAGCGATTGGGCTGTTTTAACCCAGCCAGTGGGTTGTTTTAACCCAGCCAATGGGTTTGATTAACCCAGCGATTGGGTTGTTTTAGTCCAAAGAATGGTTTTGTTTCACCCAGCGATTGGGATGTTTTTTACCCAGCAAATGGGTTCTTTTAACCAAGCGACCCAGCGATTATGTTGTTTTAACCCAGCGAATGGGTTGTTTTAACTCAGCCAACGGGTTTGTTTCATTCAGCGATTGGGTTGTTTTCACCAAGCGACCCAGCGATTGGGTTGTTTTAACCCAGCCAATGGGTTTGTTTCACCCAGTGTTTGGGTTGTTTTAACCCAGCCAATGGGTTTGTTTCACCCAGCAATTGGGTTGTTTTAACCCAGCCAATGGGTTTGTTTCACCCAGCAATTGGGTTGTTTTAACCCAGCGATTGGGTTGTTTTCACTGAGTGACCCAGCGGTTGGGTTGTTTTAACCCAGCCAATGGGTTTGTTTCACCTAGTGATTGGGTTGTTTTAACCCAGCAAATGGATTTGTTTCACCCAGTGATTGGGTTGTTTTCACGCAACGATTGGGTTCTTTTAACCCAGCCAATGGGTTTGTTTCACCCAGCGAATGGGGATAAAGTAAGTACACAAGTCAACAAAATATATAACATTGTTCTAGTAGATTTTAGATATTTTAATGCAAAAATCTCACATATTGTGCCTTTAACTTACATCAACTTATTGTATAAAGTGTTATCAACAATAGCTGCCACAAGAATGTGATTATATTGTGATCTAGTTACATCAGTGACAAGCGTATCGCGCTTCCAAGCCAAATAATAGAGTCTGAAGCATCGCTCTCTGCTGTCCTCCTCCACATTCCCGCCAGTTTCATTTCCCCAAACATAAATTACATCCATTTGGATGAAGTAACCAAATGTGAATCGAGGTGAAACAACAAGTTTGTTGTTTGTGGATTTTGGCTTTGTCACCCTCACAGGCATTTCAACACTCTCGCTCCTTCATTTGCTTTTGTTACAAGCTGTGAATTAGCACACGGGAAGCGTTTGGCCGCTATAACTCAACACAGATCGACAAACAGATGAATCACGGCAGAGCTGCCAAACTCTGCGACTGAAGCAGGAATGTAATTAAATGTGTGTGGGCGGGGCTGGATGTTGATTGGCTCTGGCTGAATGAGATGCTTTGTGGTTACGCTCCAGTTCACAGGATGAGTTTAATGTGTACATGCAGATCTGAAATTGCCATCTAATGTCATCTGCTCATAATCTCGGCAAAACCATTAGAAAAGCACTATAGTACAGCAGGCAAATCATACATCATCAATAGTGGTTCACTCCTGCACGTTAGTTAAATTATGAAGTGTACTGGTTGAATCCAGACTGGAAAACAAGACAAAAATACTAAGATCATTTTGTTGTGCAGTGTGCTAAATATTTGTCTGGCTGTGTATAAAGTTGACTTGAATTTGTTCTAGATCATTAGACGTGACAAAACACTCTAAAAGGTTGAAAATGGACAAACCCCAATGATTGGTTTGTTTTAACCCAGTGAATGGGTTGTTTTAACCCAGTGTATGAGTTGTTATAACCCAGCGATTGGGTTGTTTTAATCCAGCGAATGAGTTGTTATAACCCAGCGATTGGCTTGTTTTAACCCAGCGATTGGGTTGTTTTAACCCAGTGTATGAGTTGTTATAACCCAGCGATTGGGTTGTTTTAATCCAGCGAATGAGTTGTTATAACCCAGCGATTGGCTTGTTTTAACTCAGCAATTGGGTTGTTTTCACCCAGTGTATGAGTTGTTATAACCCAGCGATTGGGTTGTTTTAATCCAGCGAATGAGTTGTTATAACCCAGCGATTGGCTTGTTTTAACCCAGCGATTGGGTTGTTTTAACCCAGTGTATGAGTTGTTATAACCCAGCGATTGGGTTGTTTTAATCCAGCGAATGAGTTGTTATAACCCAGCGATTGGCTTGTTTTAACCCAGCGATTGGGTTGTTTTAACCCAGTGTATGAGTTGTTATAACCCAGCGATTGGGTTGTTTTAATCCAGCGAATGAGTTGTTATAACCCAGCGATTGGTTTTTTTTAACTCAGCAATTGGGTTGTTTTCACCCAGAGAATGAGTTGTTATAACCCAGCGATTGGGTTGTTTTAACCCAGCGATTGGGTTATTTTAATCCAGCGATTGGGTTGTTTTAATCCAGCGAATGGGTTGTTTTAACCCAGCAATTGGGTTGTTTTAACCCAGCGAATAAGTTGTTATAACCCAGCGATTGGGTTGTTTTAATCCAGCGATTGGGTTGTTTTCACCCAGTGAATGAGTTGTTATGACCCAGTGATTGGGTTGTTTTAACCCAGCGATTGGGTTGTTTTAACCCAACGATTGGGTTGTTTTAATCCAGCGATTGGGTTGTTTTAATCCAGCGAATGAGTTGTTATAACCAAGCAATTGGGTTGTTTTAACTCAGCAATTGGGTTGTTATAACCCAGCGATTGGGTTATTTTAATCCAGCGATTGGGTTGTTTTAATCCAGCGAATGGGTTGTTTTAACCCAGCAATTGGGTTGTTTTAACCCAACGAATGAGTTGTTATAACCCAGCGATTGGGTTGTTTTAATCCAGCGATTGGGTTGTTTTCACCCAGTGAATGAGTTGTTTTAACCCAGCGATTGGGTTGTTTTAATCCAGCGAATGAGTTGTTATAACCCAGCGATTGGGTTGTTTTAACCCAGCGATTCAGTTGTTTTAACCCAGTGAATGGGTTGTTATAACCCAGTGATTGGGTTGTTTTAACCCAGCAAATGGGTTGTTTTAACTCAGCAAATGGGTTGTTTTAACTCAGCGATTGGGTTGTTTTAACCCAGCGATTGGGTTGTTTTAATCCAGCAAATGGGTTGTTTTAACCCAGCGAATGGGTTGTTATAACCCAGCGATTGGGTTGTTTTAATCCAGCAATTGGGTTGTTTTAACTCAGCGATTGGGTTGTTTTAATCCAGCGATTGGGTTGTTTTCACCCAGTGAATGAGTTGTTATGACCCAGTGATTGGGTTGTTTTAACCCAGCGATTGGGTTGTTTTAATCCAGCGAATGGGTTGTTTTAACCCAGCAATTGGGTTGTTTTAACCCAACGAATGAGTTGTTATAACCCAGCGATTGGGTTGTTTTAATCCAGCGATTGGGTTGTTTTCACCCAGTGAATGAGTTGTTTTAATCCAGCGATTGGGTTGTTTTAATCCAGCGATTGGGTTGTTTTCACCCAGTGATTGGGTTGTTTTAACCCAACGATTGGGTTGTTTTAATCCAGCGATTGGGTTGTTTTAATCCAGCGAATGAGTTGTTATAACCAAGCGATTGGGTTGTTTTAACTCAGCAATTGGGTTGTTATAACCCAGCGATTGGGTTATTTTAATCCAGCGATTGGGTTGTTTTAATCCAGCGAATGGGTTGTTTTAACCCAGCAATTGGGTTGTTTTAACCCAATGAATGAGTTGTTATAACCCAGCGATTGGGTTGTTTTAATCCAGCGATTGGGTTGTTTTCACCCAGTGAATGAGTTGTTTTAACCCAGCGATTGGGTTGTTTTAATCCAGCGAATGAGTTGTTATAACCCAGCGATTGGGTTGTTTTAACCCAGCGATTCAGTTGTTTTAACCCAGTGAATGGGTTGTTATAACCCAGTGATTGGGTTGTTTTAACCCAGCAAATGGGTTGTTTTAAATCAGCGATTGGGTTGTTTTAACCCAGCGATTGGGTTGTTTTAATCCAGCAAATGGGTTGTTTTAACCCAGCGAATGGGTTGTTATAACCCAGCGATTGGGTTGTTTTAATCCAGCAATTGGGTTGTTTTAACTCAGCGATTGGGTTGTTTTAATCCAGCGATTGGGTTGTTTTCACCCAGTGAATGAGTTGTTATGACCCAGTGATTGGGTTGTTTTAACCCAGCAATTGGGTTGTTTTAACCCAACGAATGAGTTGTTATAACCCAGCGATTGGGTTGTTTTAATCCAGCGATTGGGTTGTTTTCACCCAGTGAATGAGTTGTTTTAACCCAGCGATTGGGTTGTTTTAATCCAGCGAATGAGTTGTTATAACCCAGCGATTGGGTTGTTTTAACCCAGCGATTCAGTTGTTTTAACCCAGTGAATGGGTTGTTATAACCCAGTGATTGGGTTGTTTTAACTCAGCGATTGGGTTGTTTTAACTCAGCGATTGGGTTGTTTTAACTCAGCGATTGGGTTGTTATAACTCAGCGATTGGGTTGTTATAACGCAGCAAATGGGTTGTTTTAACTCAGCGATTGGGTTGTTTTAACCCAGCGATTGGGTTGTTTTAATCCAGCAAATGGGTTGTTTTAACTCAGCGATTGGGTTGTTTTAATCCAGCAAATGGGTTGTTTTAACTCAGCGATTGGGTTGTTTTAACTCAGCGATTGGGTTGTTTTAACCCAGCGATTGGGTTGTTTTAATCCAGCAAATGGGTTGTTTTAACTCAGCGATTGGGTTGTTATAACCCAGCGATTGGGTTGTTTTAATCCAGCAATTGGGTTGTTTTAACTCAGCGATTGGGTTGTTTTAACCCAGCGATTGGGTTGTTTTAACTCAGCAATTGGGTTGTTTTAACCCAGCGATTGGGTTGTTTTAATCCAGCAAATGGGTTGTTTTAACTCAGCGATTGGGTTGTTTTAATCCAGCAAATGGGTTGTTTTAACTCAGCGATTGGGTTGTTTTAACCCAGCGATTGGGTTGTTTTAATCCAGCAAATGGGTTGTTTTAACTCAGCGATTGGGTTGTTATAACCCAGCGATTTGGTTGTTTTAATCCAGCAATTGGGTTGTTTTAACTCAGCGATTGGGTTGTTTTAACCCAGCGATTGGGTTGTTTTAACTCAGCAATTGGGTTGTTTTAACCCAGCGAATGGGTTGTTATAACCCAGCGATTGGGTTGTTTTAATCCAGCAAATGGGTTGTTTTTACTCAGCAATTGGGTTGTTTTAACCCAGCGAATGGGTTGTTATAACCCAGCGATTGGGTTGTTTTAACCCAGCGAATGGGTTGTTTTAACTCAGCAATTGGGTTGTTTTAACCCAGCGATTGGGTTGTTTTAATCCAGCGATTGGGTTGTTTTAACCCAGCGATTTGGTTGTTTTAATCCAGCGAATGAGTTGTTATAACCCAGCGATTGGGTTGTTTTAACCCAGCGATTCAGTTGTTTTAACCCAGTGAATGGGTTGTTATAACCCAGTGATTGGGTTGTTTTAACCCAGCAAATGGGTTGTTTTAACTCAGCGATTGGGTTGTTTTAACCCAGCGATTGGGTTGTTTTAATCCAGCAAATGGGTTGTTTTAACCCAGCGAATGGGTTGTTATAACCCAGCGATTGGGTTGTTTTAATCCAGCAATTAGGTTGTTTTAACTCAGCGATTGGGTTGTTTTAACCCAGCGATTGGGTTGTTTTAACTCAGCGATTGGGTTGTTTTAACCCAGCGAATGGGTTGTTTTAACTCAGCAATTGGGTTGTTTTAACCCAGCGATTGGGTTGTTTTAATCCAGCGAATGAGTTGTTATAACCCAGTGAATGGGTTGTTATAACCCAGTGATTGGGTTGTTTTAACCCAGCAAACGGGTTGTTTTAACTCAGCGATTGGGTTGTTTTAACCCAGTGAATGGGTTGTTATAACGCAGCAAATGGGTTGTTTTAACTCAGCGATTGGGTTGTTTTAACCCAGCGATTGGGTTGTTTTAATCCAGCAAATGGGTTGTTTTAACTCAGCGATTGGGTTGTTTTAATCCAGCAAATGGGTTGTTTTAACTCAGCGATTGGGTTGTTTTAACTCAGCGATTGGGTTGTTTTAACCCAGCGATTGGGTTGTTTTAATCCAGCAAATGGGTTGTTTTAACTCAGCGATTGGGTTGTTATAACCCAGCGATTGGGTTGTTTTAATCCAGCAATTGGGTTGTTTTAACTCAGCGATTGGGTTGTTTTAACCCAGCGATTGGGTTGTTTTAACTCAGCAATTGGGTTGTTTTAACCCAGCGATTGGGTTGTTTTAATCCAGCAAATGGGTTGTTTTAACTCAGCGATTGGGTTGTTTTAACCCAGCGATTGGGTTGTTTTAATCCAGCAAATGGGTTGTTTTAACTCAGCGATTGGGTTGTTATAACCCAGCGATTTGGTTGTTTTAATCCAGCAATTGGGTTGTTTTAACTCAGCGATTGGGTTGTTTTAACCCAGCGATTGGGTTGTTTTAACTCAGCAATTGGGTTGTTTTAACCCAGCGAATGGGTTGTTATAACCCAGCGATTGGGTTGTTTTAATCCAGCAAATGGGTTGTTTTTACTCAGCAATTGGGTTGTTTTAACCCAGCGAATGGGTTGTTATAACCCAGCGATTGGGTTGTTTTAACCCAGCGAATGGGTTGTTTTAACTCAGCAATTGGGTTGTTTTAACCCAGCGATTGGGTTGTTTTAATCCAGCGATTGGGTTGTTTTAACCCAGCGATTGGGTTGTTTTAATCCAGCGATTGGGTTGTTTTAACCCAGCGATTGGGTTGTTTTAACCCAGCGATTCAGTTGTTTTAACCCAGTGAATGGGTTGTTATAACCCAGTGATTGGGTTGTTTTAACCCAGCAAATGGGTTGTTTTAACTCAGCGATTGGGTTGTTTTAACCCAGCGATTGGGTTGTTTTAATCCAGCAAATGGGTTGTTTTAACCCAGCGAATGGGTTGTTATAACCCAGCGATTGGGTTGTTTTAATCCAGCAATTAGGTTGTTTTAACTCAGCGATTGGGTTGTTTTAACCCAGCGATTGGGTTGTTTTAACTCAGCGATTGGGTTGTTTTAACCCAGCGAATGGGTTGTTTTAACTCAGCAATTGGGTTGTTTTAACCCAGCGATTGGGTTGTTTTAATCCAGCGAATGAGTTGTTATAACCCAGCGATTGGGTTGTTTTAACCCAGCGATTCAGTTGTTTTAACCCAGTGAATGGGTTGTTATAACCCAGTGATTGGGTTGTTTTAACCCAGCAAACGGGTTGTTTTAACTCAGCGATTGGGTTGTTTTAACCCAGCGATTGGGTTGTTTTAATCCAGCAAATGGGTTGTTTTAACTCAGCGATTGGGTTGTTATAACCCAGCGATTGGGTTGTTTTAATCCAGCAATTAGGTTGTTTTAACTCAGTGATTGGGTTGTTTTAACCCAGCGATTGGGTTGTTTTAACTCAGCAATTGGGTTGTTTTAACCCAGCGAATGGGTTGTTATAACCCAGCGATTGGGTTGTTTTAATCCAGCAAATGGGTTGTTTTAACTCAGCAATTGGGTTGTTTTAACCCAGCGAATGGGTTGTTATAACCCAGCGATTGTGTTGTTTTAACCCAGTGATTCAGTTGTTTTAACCCAGTGAATAGGTTTATAGCTAAAACAGTCACTGACTGAATATCTGGGCGGTGAAGCGACACGTTGCAGTCTTTGGTTTCATGGTATAACGCTCTATAGATATAACGCTCTAGATGTAATGAAATGGCAGCAGTTTTCCCTTCAACAAAGGCTCAATTGACACTAAGGGCCGATTTAGTCATAATAAGCGGTATTATACAGATCTCCTCTCACTTGCAGCTAACCTGTCGTTTGAATATCTCACCGCTCTTTGGAAGGGCATTAAAAGCCTATCATTAAGACGCTGCACAGAGAAATTACATTCTGGGAAGGCAGCCAGGCAGATTCAGTGTTGCAAACATGAAGGAGGTGGGCGAGCACAGCGGAGACAGATTAACATGACGCTCAAAGACACCTTTGTAGTCGCTTTTGGACGTCGTCTGGCTTAATCGGACGGGTTGTTGTCTCGGCTCGATCTGGTGGGATTGGTTTTGGTGTTGCTGGGACTTACCAGCAGAAGAGGCAGGAGGCATGATTGTGTCCGTCCTCCTTTCCGGCCCATGTTGTTGTCTTCCACCTGAGGAGGTCTGCCAAGAGAGAAAGACGTGAAAACTGATGAAGTGTGGGAATTGAATAGCTTTATATAAACACTAACCCTTTCTTTGTGTTCCAGTACAAATATCTAAACATTCTTAAATCAAGATATATTTACTTCAGAAGCAAAATGACTGAAGATATTAAGCTTTAGTTTCTTAAAAATGTATAAAAATTAAGCTTCAAGAGACATATCTGTCAATAGGGTCAGAAAAATAAACTAAAAACTAAAATAAAAACTTGTCCAATTTCACAGGATGAATTTAGAGTGTTTTTGAATGAGACCTAGTTTATGATGATTACTAAAATATGTCTTTGGGGAAAAAAGGCAATAAATAAAGCACACCAAGAAACTGACAAGAATGTTTAAATATTTGTAATGAAATGTAAGAATATATATATATATATATATATATTTTGCAGTGAACACGTGTGTCTGCATGTGACACAGTGTTTTATTCTGCACAGAAACAGTCTTTGGGCATGTATGTGTCATCATAATCGTAATGCTGATGTATCGGCCAATAATTTGTATTGTTTAAAAACATTGTCTTGAATTTAGAGCAAGTTAACGTGACAATAACGCATTAATAGCGACGTTAAAGCAGGATCTATTTGACCCTGTGCCAGTGTTGCCAGATCTGCGGTTTTCCCAACACCAAACAAATTTGTAGCACCTCCCATCCAATAATCACAAAGAGCTTTGTGTTCTGTTACTTTTGTAACAAAGTCTCAACTTTCAAATTCTGTCATTTGTCACAAAATTCAAACAATAAAAGTTCAAGTTCAAGCGGCAACGCGGAGCACGAGTCTTTTCTTCCACTTTAAGTTATAGCACGAAAAACATGCATGAACATCAGAGGGTATGTTGAAACATACTGCATTTACGGCATTTTTCATGGTCAAAGGAAAGGTAGTCCTCTCAGAAAACATTCAAATAAAGATACTTTTATTTGTTTAATTGCTATTTGAAGCATTTGGATCGCTAGACAAGGGTTTAATTAACTCATTTTTGTGAAAACCTCAAATTAAACCAAATCGGCATTTTTGCCTGTAGCTCATAATTAGCCTGCGCGCTTTCCGACTCATTTTGCCAGCACGGGTCACGTATAAATAAATAAAAAAGCAGTTGTAAAATAATAGTTTGGGTTCTGTTGTTAATTTTAACTTCTAATATTATAGTAATGTACCAAATGAGAGGGTTCCCTGTATAGTTTGCAAACTATCGGTATCAGCAGATGTCATTCTGAATAATCAGTATCAGCGGAGAAGTTTATCGGTGCATCTCTAATGTTTATATATATTTAAATAGAATGAAAGATATAGAATGTACTGAATGTTAGCTTGCTTATTGTGCCCATGTGCTCGATCTATATAAGTCTGCATGTCATTTAACAAGAAACTATGCTTCTAACCACAGATCGAGAAGTTTGTGATGTTCATTAAAAATATGGTTTCGGGAAATGGCAAATTGTTAAAATATGTTGGTTACAACCGAACTTGCGACCATAGTTTGCTTAAGATGCTTTCAGGAAACGCACTCCTAAGGGATTACATGCATGACCTTTGACCTCACACAATACTGTCTGTAATGAGCAAAATTGCACTAATATACTGTCACACTCACAAATGTACATGAAACCACCACAAAAGCATAGCAGTAAGCATTGCATTGCTGTAGGGCTAAAGGAAAAGACCATAAACTTGAATATGGCAGAAACTGATCAATGCTACAGATTTTTTTACTGCAGTCCACGTGTGTATTAGTTTAGCAACATGCAGTTTTGAATTGCATTATTAAAAACAAACACAATTGCCGTGATGTGATTTATGACCTCATAATGAGACATCTTATGAGGAACAGTATAAAAACATCCATCAAAGTGCCGATGATGAAACATGAGACAAAAAACAGATTGAATGCACTGTGACACTCACATACTGCAACAAAATCATGTGTTTTTGTCTTGTTTTCCAGCACAAATATCGAAACATTCTTAAATCAAGATACATTTACTGGAGAGGCAAAATGACTGATGATATTAATGTTTTCTGAATAAATGTAGTGAATTCTAACACTGAAAACTCTGTTTTGTTTCGTGATGTTAAAGGTGGAGACCCGCGGCTGTAATGGATGTCAGTCGCCCGTTCACTGCACTAATGTCTCATGGTTTGGTGAACCTGAGAAGTTTACTGTGTTTTATAGGGGCGCCGCTGTCACCTGAACTCACCCGCATCAGCACTGAGCTCAAACGCTTCGCTTTAACTCACTTCAGCCCCCATGATGCCTCGCTGCATGTGGGAGAGCAGGAGGAAATACACTCCAACACAAAGAGAGGCGGATTCAGCTTCACGCTGATAAGATCACGTGTGTGCAGTTCATCTGAGCCGTTCTTCTGAGATAACAAAGACACACTGCATCGCTATCAATATCAGCGGGAAACTGATCATATATCATACGGGCTTAGTGCTGTAATGGTGAAGTGTGTCAATTCTACACCAAATTATATCTAAAGTAAATGTCAACTAACTCTCATTAGAGCATTAGTAGACTGGGCTGTCTGACCAATCAGAGCAGAGCAGAGTAAACTCTACACTCTAAAAAATGTTGGGTTAAAAACAACCCAAGTTGGGTTGAAAATGGACAAACCCAGCAATTGGGTTGTTTTAACCCAGTGGTTGGGTTAAATGTTTGCCCAACCTGCTGGGTAGTTTTATTTAACTCAACTGTTGTATAAAAATTACTGTATTGCTTGCTTAAAATGAACCCAAAATATGCTGGAAATTAACATTTATTAATATGTTTAATAAATGAGCATTTATTAATAAGATAATGAATAATAAACCATAAACATTTATTAAATTGCTTATTAATAAATGTTCACCTTTTGATTATTATTGTTGCCTCTAGTAATTATGTGTCTGATTTTTAATTTCTCAACTATTTTGGATTCATTTTAAGTCAGCCATATAGTCATTTTTAATCAGTAGTTGGGTTAAATAAAACTACCCAGCAGGTTGGGCAAACATTTAACCCAACCACTGGGTTAAAACAACCCAATTGCTGGGTTTGTCCATTTTCAACCCAACTTGGGTTGTTTTTAACCAAACACTTTTTAGAGTGTAAAGTGTCAAAATAAAGTGTAACAGAAAAAGGACTGGAATAAAATAAATATATATTAATATTAGATATAATACTTCAACTAAAACTTAAAATTATTGGAAATAAAATAAAATTTTAAAATTTGAATAAAAAATGTTGGCTTGGCAAATAACTGAAGTAAATAAGCTTTAATTGAAGTACTAAAATGACTAAATCTACAACTGAAATAAAAATAAATTAAAGCTAAATAGAAATATTAAATTAAAAAGCTAATTGAAAAGTGCATTTTATTCAAATTACTCAAAATTAAACTAAAACTGAAAATAGAAATCTAAATTTTAAATATTGAAAACTAATTAAAAAGTGAATTTTTATTCAAATTACTTCAGTTTAAACTAAAAATAAAAGCTAATTTTAAATTTAAAAAAAAATAAAAGTGTATTTTTATTCAAATGACAATATAAAAGCTAATTTTAAATATTAATAAATACTGTAATAATACTAAAATTACACTCTTCTTTAATTCTAACTGAAAGTGATATAGCAGAATAAACAATTTTTATCAGGTTGCTAGACAGTCACTGGGGAATCAATCTGCAAACGGACGACAGGCTTAAAATCGATCCTAACTGTGGAATATTTGCCGTAACCGCACGAGGAACTTTCCTCCAACGAGCACAAAACAACCGGAGAGGACAAAACGCTCGTCTACAACAATCCGTTTCATCAGTGGACTCAAAGGATGAAGGGGGGAGAGAAGACGACGTTATTTTTGCAGGAAACGAAGCGAATGCCAAACGAGAGTGCCCCCAAACCCCCCGGCTCATTATCTGACAAAACGAACACACACACGCCCAAGACGCTTTCATCAGAATCCAGATCCAGCGCTTTTCCCTCCACACGCCGGGCTGGAATGCACCTCGCTCCAAACACAAGCGCGCTCACGGCCCGCTGCCCGGACTTGCCTCTGTTTGAAAGTCGACCGCAGACTCGCCGCCCCGGGCTATTAATCTTATAACGACCACATAATCTAAGATAAATACACAGAGTATCATTATCCTTATCATTAACAGCCCTGAAATATCTGTTCCTAGGGGAAGGGTGAAGGCGAGGATATTATTACGCCGAACGGCCCGTCCAAAACGCCTCACTCATTTCCCATTTAACATCTAATGTTCTAGGAACGTTTTGCTAATGTTCTTATTAAGTTATGAAACCATTATTTTTTTCGTAGCGTTCAAAACGTCCAGTTGTTTTAAATGTTTCACCCTCTGGTCCTTTTCCTTTAGGGGTCACGCTTGGCTCCTTTGCGGTCAAAAGTGACCGAAGCCTTGAAATTTAACTTCCTGTTTTTTCAGGAAAACCAATATAATATATTTTTGTTCAATAATATTTTTTGATTATTATTTAAATTTTTTAAGGTATTTTATGATACTATGCAATATTTATAGAATTTTGTATTAGCTATTTTCCCCCATTGAAAATAATACACTTTTTTTTATAATATATTTTTGAATTATTTTTTAAATTATTTAATTATTTTAATTCCATGTTAAAATAGAGACAAGGCATTTAAAATCCAATTTTTTGAAGGTAGATTAGCGCCATCTGGAGGGAGTAAAAAAAAGAAAAATGTATGTAATGCCATGGTAGATGCCTATATAGTTCTATATAAAGTGTTTATAAATTATCTAGTGTTTTTTAGACATAAATACTTATTTTTATTAAATTGTGGATTTGGATTAGACTACTTTTTGTCAAGATTTAGATTTTTTGTTTGAAATGTTGATTTGAAGTGTCAGTTTTTGCATTCATTTTACTGCAGTCAAACCTGAACACAGAGGAGGACATTTTGTTACACATATCATCAAAATTCAATAAAAATGTAACAAATATTAACAGGTATATATTACCATAGCTTAATAAATCTGGGTCTGAACTGATTTCAACCTCTTATTTCAGTCTTTTGAAAAGTTTTTCTTGGTTATTCAAATGTTAATGGAACATTCCATTTTTCAAAAGCACCATTATTTAAAAAATGTTACATGAATGTCCAACTAAAACAAAAAGTTCCATGAATGATGTATAAATGTTTTTGTGCTAACATTTTGCGAAAACTTTCAGAGAGCAGCCCAGCTAACAAAAGTATGTTAAAAGAAAATTTTGCTTACATTCCCATTAACGTTATTTCTGGAAGTTCTCTGATCGATCAAAACATCCAGAACGTTTTTTGGTAATGCGAATGTTACGCGAACATTCCATTTCATCATTTTGCACACATCATTGGAATGTTACTTTTGAATGTTCTCTGAACATTCTGAAACATTTAAAAAAAACGAACATTCTATTGACATTCCTAGAAGAGCGCTCGTTCATTACTTTGAGGGAACTTTGCTTGTGAGAACATTCAGCGGGGTTACACGTGTTAAACTGAACCGACTGCACTTAAGAGCAACAGTGTGTTTAACAGCCGAACGTGAATGACGGGTGTTCAGATTGGTTTCTGTGAGGTCTGTGAGGCTGAACGCAGCTTTAATGTCAACAGCGACTCTCATGGGAGTTTGCGAGGGAAAGCCCCATCTCTCTGAAGCAAATCACACGGGCTTATCGTTCCTGCTGTTTTTATCAAAACGGAAGCGGCGGAACGAATAATCTCAGTTGTGCTTTAGCTGTGAGCGAGTGTTGTTCCGCTCTCTCGGTCCAACTCTTCTCACACAAGTACAAACATCTTCAGATGAACACGGATCAGGTGGGTTAGCGCTCACAGATTTAACCTTCTAGTCTCTCATCCTGACTGAAGGAAGGAAAACACTACAGATTTCAAAAGACTAGGCATCATACACTGGCTGACAGTCATTTTAACTTCATTGAAAATGAAAACAATTGCTGCATCCTAGTTATAGAAATGATGTATACTGAAAACTCTCCTAATGTTCACATAATGATTCATTTAAAAGTTAATGACCAAACGAATCTTTATAAAAGTTCACAATGTTGTTGCAGATGAAAAATCATTTTTTATCAGGTTAGATACTGATTATTAATAACTCAGATCCCTTCATCTAAACATCTCTCTACTTGCTCGTCAATCTTGCACATCTGCCATGTTTGTAGTTTTTGACACTTTTTATTAGTTTCTGTAGTTCTAATCAAATCCTCAGCTAAAGTGCAATGGGTTGTGGGCAATACTAGCTGTTACACTCTTAAAAATAAAGGTTCTTTATTAGCATCGATCAATGAAGAACCTTTAAATTCCACAGAACCACTAAAAGTTCTTTATAGATTTTCTTCAGATTATTAAAATGTTCTTCACATTAAAAAAATATATTTTTTAAGAACTGATCACTAGCAAAGTTTCCATCCACCTATTTTTATGCACATTTTGGGATATCGCATAACAAACACTGGATGGAAACATCAAGATGCACATAAATTCTAAAAAAATATGCATAAAAAACTTTTGCTCTCAAATTAGTTTGATCATTTTTTCATGCAATACAAAAACTTCAAAAAATATTTTTAAGACAATAGAATGTGCATGTATCTGCACTTCAAATTTCCACCGGAAACAGTAGACCATCCGAGTACCTTTGGGATACTCATTTTGACAAACTATGATTTGGGACACACTGAGTGATTCTAATTTTGAATATTTAGGCCGTATGGGAATTGGAGCGCAGCAAATGTGTTCTAAAGTCATCTCAATATATCAAACATGTCTGATCTCCTCCAAAGTCTGAAGCTTAAAAAATCTGTTTACTACGTGATTTTCTGTGAAATCAGTCAAATCAAATTTGCAGACTGGCTATGACTTTTGCCGGCTAGTGCAGTGTTGCCAAGTCAGCCGTTTTCCTGCGTTTTCCTACTTTAATACTGTTGTTGCAGGTTGTTTTTCATGTCCACAGGTTGAAGTGACCCCAAATAACATGATATTTAGTCCCTGGAATGCGAATTTTACCAGGGGAACCCCACCAAAAACGTGGATTTTACCCCCCGGAATGCATTTTTTAATGCGATTGGGCTAGTTTTGAGTAGCAATTGGGCAGCAACCCTGAGCTGGCGTCAACTCGTTCAGACTAGGGATGCACCAAAATTTCAGCTACTGTAAATTTTCGGTCGAAACAGCTATTTTTGGTTTCAGGCTGAAATTATTTTGAAGGAATGAAATCTGTGACTGAAACAGATGTTTAAGCAGCGCTTCTCTGATGACACATTTTGACTTCAGAGTCTATTTCATGCACACAACATGATAAAGCATAATCATGTGAGCTGTGTGACACTAGCTCTGGATTGACAACATTAATTTCTCGATTTTAATCGGTAATGATATGTTTTCTTAAATCTGTGCTGTTTTCTGTTGATGCACAGCGTGAACAAATCTTCACTAAACATTTGTTGCGTGACTGTCACAAAGTCTCAACTTTAAAATTCTGTTGATTTTATTACGAAATTCAAGCAATAAATGTCGTTTTGGCGCTCTTTAATACGACGACAGATCGCTGTAGTGCAGTTCAAGCGGCACGTGATCATCTCATCTCATCTTTACTACTTGTTACAGCATCAAATAAACATGAATGAACATCAGAAGGAATGTTGAGAAATATAGTACAACTTACCGAAATGAACCCTGAATTATGAAATTGCTCAATCAGTGTTTCAACTTGGGAAAGACATCAATAAAACAGCCTATACAATGTCATTCAACCATACATTAACCTCAAGAAAGCTATTCAATGTCCATAAAATCATTAGATAGCTAGAAAATGTTAACTGTAGTGAAGAGCATTTTGCTAAATATATTACATATTCATTATATTTTTACTTAACCTGTTGGTTATATCTTCATTATTTAATGAATGTTTGAATAAATCTGTCACAAAAACAAGTTATTTTTCACCAACAAACTGGAGCAGAAACAATTCTGTTATTAAAAAGTTGATATAAAAACTCCCATATGTGCAATTTAAATGTTTGTACAATGTTTTACCTATTTGATTGTTGATTATAAGTTTCAATAATTAATTGATTATTAATTTATTATTTATTTTCGGTTTTCGGCCAAGTGCATCCTGAGTTTTTGAATGAATTGATTATTAATTGATTATTTATTTTTGGTTTGTGCATCCTGAATTCATCCAGAGTGTTCAGACTTTAAAGCGGAGGCCTAACTCAAACACACATCAGGCTCTGTGACACTGAACACTAACGGCTTGTAATTCGTCTGCGCTGATATTTGTTGTCAGATTAGGAAATTGCTGCTCAAACGGCACTAATCAGTGAGGAAATGAGAGCCGGACATCACTTGGTCTCGTTCCCAGTTCTTCCATTTCCAATGTGAATTAAATGATCAAAGTGGTTTCTAGTCTTCCTGGCATCAGTCTGTTTAGTTCAGAATTGTTGTGGTTCTAGTAAAGTTCAGTGAATAAACTCACTGAATGATCATGAATTCGATCTGTTCAAATAGTTCAGATGTAAACACACACACACCTTTAACCTGCATTAACCCGCCATGAATCTATCTTTGTCTTTCTGGCAAATGTTTAGCAACACCCCAGAAACCAACCAGAACACCCAAGCAACCAAACAGCTTTCAAACTTCAGTATTCAAACAACGGCCTACAGAAGCTTCAGACATCAAGGCTTTTGTCAAGTCGACAACCTCAGCGTCCTGATATCGGAGACGGACTGCGCTGGTGGAGAAGCTTAAGAAGCTGTTAAGTCGCTGTTGAATCACTGTTGAATCCTGCTCTATTGCCAGCGTTACTCCTTCAGATCTATGCCTCCGAGTCACGGCGTCCAGGGTGAAAAGTTGATTTCAAAGTTAGACGCTTCTATGGAGCCATATAGAACCTGGAGGTGCAGAGAGAGTATGTGATCCTACACGCAGACGGAGGATGTGCCGCTGCTCAGGTTTCCTCCTAAACGCTCACCAAAAGACAGACATGAAAGCTGGGAAAAACTATAATCTTCTATTTCAAATGTCAAGCACTCACAGTTATGCTATAGGAGACCAATCCAAACAAAACGACAAGAATGACTACTGTAGAGACTAGATCATCGCCTGTTTAACTGAGTTCATCCTGCAGTCGCAAAATAAAGGATCCAACCCAGATAAGAACTAACGTTATCATAACGTAATGTTTTCTGTTTTAAAAATGTTTCTTTTCCTTGGTTATGCGAACGTTAAGGGAACATTCCTTTTTATCATTTTGCAAACATTATTGGAATGTTACTTTTGAATGTTCTCTGAACATTCCGAAACAAGTAGTAACATTTAAAACACTTTAGGGGAACATCCAACTGAAAGGTTTCAGAAAAAACGTTTTATTATGAACGATGTAAAAATCATGTTTTTGTGCTAACGTTTTGAGAACATTATTAAAGAACAGATAACTTTAAATGAACATTCTTTTAATGTTACTGGAATAATGTTTATGCCATTAAAAGAATCATTTTTGAGGAACCTTTCAGCGATCAGTTCTAAAGAACCATTTTAACATTTTTAATAAATCTAAAGAACATTTTTCAAAGAAAGAACATTTTGTGGTTCCGTGGATGTTGAAGGTTCTTCATGGAACCATAAATGCCAATAAAGAACCTTTATTTTTAAGAGTGTAGTTCAGCTTATGAATCTGTTGGTAATACTTCTGATTTATTTATATGAAGTATTTAAAATCTGCATACAAGATAAATAACAAAATATTCACTTGCTCAAAAAAAAAAAAGATTGAGTATAAAAGTCTGTAAAATGTAATATAAGTCTCTGGTGTCTCCAGAATGTGTCTGTGAAGTTTCAGCTCAAAATCCCCCACAGATCATTTATTATAGCTTGTCAAATTTGCTCCTATTTGGGTGTGAGCAAAAACACGCCGTTTTTGTGTGTGTCCCTTTAAATGCAAATGAGCTGCTGCTCCAGAAGAGGGCGGAGCTTTAACAGCTCAACAACAACAAAGCTGGAGAATCTCACGCAGCCAAAATGAGGATTGTCAGTAACGGTGTTCAGCCTTACATTGTTCAAATCGGAGTCGACACTGATGGAGAGACTCAGGAAGAAGTTACAACTTTTAGACGTTTCTGAATGGTTAGTGGATAAATTGATGTAGTTGCTGTGGAGTTGATTCAACTCATCCACTAGCATGTGCCGTCATGTTCATCTTTTGTGCACAACCCATATGGACGCCCACTATACGTAGCGTACCTGTTTGTCAAACAGAGTCAAACACACCAGGCTAACGTTTATGACTGCTATCAAATGCTGTGAATGATCTAATATTTTTTAAAAAATATCACTCGGACAGAAACGCTCCTTTTTTAACAATTGATCTTGCCAGGGTCAACTTCAGGCTATCAAACGAGACTCTAAATAGTGTTCAGTGCTCGTCTGTGAACAGTTAGCATGCTTTGCTTGAACTTTTGCCATGGCGTTAGAACTGGTACACCGTTGTGAAAACAAAATGGCGGTGCCGTGTGTGGAAACGTGCAGATTAAGGGGTGGTAATATTATAATAAGATCCCCTTCCTACGTCACAAGGGGAGCGAAATCTGAGCGGCTCGTTTTTTCACATGCTTGCAGAGAAAGGCTTGCCAAAACAAAGATACTGGGTTGTCTTTTTTCACGTTTTCTGGGTTGGTAGATGCACCGGGGACCCGATTATAGCACTTAAACACGGAAAAGGTCAGATTTTCATGATATGTCCCCTTTAACTTGTCATAATTCAGTCCTTTATCTCTATTTTATCTAGTCATGCACTGATTTAAAAAACAAAACAAAAACACTTTTCTAATTGAAAAATAATTATCTGTAATTTAAGAGTAAATCCAGAAACGTTAATAATCAATGTTGGAGTGTTGAAAAGTCCTGAAAGCATCTCAACACGCAGGTTCTGCTCGACTGGATTCGACAGGAGCACAAAGGCCGGTGTTTTCTGCTCCGTAGGGCGGTTCTGTCTGCATCCTGGCTTCACTGGGAAACACAAACACTCCTCACCTTTTGATGATTTTAATTACAGCTTTTCTATGAAGGCAAGGCAAAGACAGAGCAAAGCTGCGGCGCAGCAGCTGAAGGTCTGTGTTGTCTTTTCATGCGACCGCAGCCTTTGATTCCTCACATCGCTCAGACGACTTGACAGACACACACAGAGTCTCATCAATCATTCCTTTCTCTGCACTGATGCCTTTGCCTATTCAAAGTTTGCTTATGCACAAACGTATATATATCCTCCCTCAGGCATCGGTGCTGTGGAAGCCACTGACGCCATTTCTGTGTGTGTGTGTGTGTGTTCAGAGAGACTCAACGCATCTGAACCCATGAGCCAACTGTCCAGGTAAAATCTCTGTTAAAAGCATTAAAGACAGGAAACTGTCTTTCTTCCCTATTCTGTCATATATTCAAGTTAAATGCTTCTCAAACAAGAACAAATGTAGATTGATTTTGTCTGTGGGGAACTGACTGGATGGTTGTGGTTTGCTATTGGTGGATCTCATGTGAGTGATCAAATTTTATTGCCCTGCCTTTGTGCCAGTAAACATGAGAGGCTGTGTTTAACTCCACTTTTAGAGTCGCAAAGTTCTTTGCTAAGCACTTCCGGAGAATCCCGGTTGCCATTTTGAAGTGCGTTCAACTTCGTCAAGTGGGCGAGAGACGTTTATTCGGACAGACCCTTGACCCCTCGATTTTGAACCGGGCTAAATGCGCACCACTAAACCACTAGATGGCACAAAAACTTGCCACAGCACTTTCCAAAACATCCGCTTTTCAAGACGCATGTGGAAATTCGTCTGATCCTCGACATGATTCTGCACTAATTTGATCTAATATTTAATGTTTTTTAAATAGTAGCAAATGAGAATGCTAAAATTATTGAATATATTTTGAGACAAATGTCTTGTTAATGATTTTCAGTTTTGTTCAAGGTAATTAAAGCAATGGTTTTTCAATAACGGAAGGATATGCACCGATTTGAAAGTTTTAGCCAATACTGATAACCGATAATTCTTTATATTTGAAAGCCGATAACCGATATATTGGTTGATAAATCTAAATAAAAAAATGTAAGTCATTTTTGAGAACCTGAATACAAAAACAAAAGTTTCACCATTAAAAGTCATGTCCCAATCACACAATTATAATGTTCTCAATATAATATTATTTAGCCGATATGACAGACTTGCGCTGAACATGTTGCACTTAACTGTATTTTCCTTTTTGAAGTGATTTCAATCATATTTCAAGCAATTCAAAACCAAAAGCTGGTGGAAAAAATCCATTATTTATCAGCTTTAATATATCAGCCAAATTTTCTAATTGGGCCAATAACGATAGCATTAAAAATTAACATATATCGGCTGATATCGTTCATCACTAAGTAAAAGTATGCTATTTGGAGTAAACAGCGCCCCTGCTGTTGGGGCGAAAAACACAAAAATTAACATGATAATAAACAACCGGCTGACTTATCCATTTGTTGACATGACATGCTTAGATTCAAATAAATATCATATATTAAGTTGTGTATCCCTCATTGAGATAATCACCATATTTATAATGAAGCCATCATATTTAATCATGTCACATAATACAATATAATTTATTTTATTTTGTTTTTACATTAACATATTTTCAATGACAGTATATTTATTGAACAAAAATTAATTATTTTATTAATCGAAATAAACAGAAAATAGTACAAACTTTGCTAAAATTATTGTTTTTGAACAAGTATTAACTTACAATAGACATTATTCAAAACATATTATTTCAGCTAAATTATTTACTTTGCACCTTTTAATTCATGCTGGTTTTGCCCTGTGTGTCTGTGGGGTAAAGGGGTAAAAAAGACCCCCTCACCACCTCATACATTTATGAGATTTATAAACAAAACAAACCACTCTCTTCTCTGATGACGAAAGGTGGGGCAACCTGTCAATCACATGAGATCCACCAACAGCAAACCACCACCATCCAATCAATTCCCCTCAGACAAAATCAAGCCCCGCCCTACATTTGTTCTTGTTTGTGAAGCCGTTTCACTCGGATATACGGCACAATGTGATGACAATAAGATGATCGCAACTTCCATTTTATGCCGGCTTTAGCCCCTGCTGGTAGATGTTGTAATACAAACTCTTTCTCTATATTAACAGCCATTCAACAGTAGATGTGTTTTAAATGTACCATAATGAGATAATATGAGCATGATCGTTTCTGATACTGCATATCAATTCATATTAATATCAATGAGAGAATCACAAACCTCCACTACACGTTTGTTTTCCATGATGATTCAGATATTGATGTGATCTTTGATCTTCTGCGTTTAAAACCAGCATGCTTCAAGGGAATATTTGAGTGTTTCACATTAAAACTGACTTGGAAACTTTTTACCATGCCAACTTATTTTACTACTTTTTTTTATAGATTTGATCGTTTGATCGTGTCCCAGAGTTTCAATCTTAATGAAAATTCATGTTGTAATGGTCAAATTATGCAAAAAGTTTAAAATATGATTTGTCTTGCATTTAGGATACATAAACGATACATCTCAATGAAAATGACTTTAAGAAAAAATACAAAAATGACTTTCAAACAATTCATTAATAAGTTGATTAGTCTTTTTGCTCATCATTATTATATCACATTGAAAAACATTGTGATAATTATCACGCATTGTGAATTGAACAGCGATATTTAACCTTTTTTTCTGATTTCTGGACTTGATCTGTAGAGGTTTATGGAAATGCAGATTCAATATGTGAATAATTGGTTTATCTGAGAAGTGATATTACCAGCGAATATGAGCTCCGAAGTAATTATTATGAAAGTATGGTTTTATTAAGAAAACCAAGAGGGAGAAAATTAATGCGATTGTAATAAAAAAAAAAAAGTAGAACAATAAAACGACATAATCTGAGCGATAAACTAAGTAAAAAGAACGTTTTGCTAATGTTCCCATTAAGTTATAAAAACGATTATGCGAACGTTCCATTTTAGAATTTTGCAAACATCATGGTTGTGAAACAAGTAGTAACATTTAAAAACGTTCCATCAAATGACAATTTTGTGATAAAATTTCTAGAACATTATTAAAGATCAGATAACCTTTGCTGATCACAAAAAAAAAAAAAAGTTTGTTCACAACTTTGAGAAAGCGCTAGCCAAAGATCCGAGAACGATCCGCTGGGAAGTTCCTGTCATTAATGAATTATCCCAGCAGCGCGCGCTCATTTGATTGATTTTCATTCTTCTGGCGCCTTTCAGATGATCGCATTTTTTTGGGATACTATTGCATTTTTCCCAAACAATATTTGTCTCTTTCTCCTCTCGGATTTATTTCCTCCTGCAGCAGCAGTTCAAAGCCACAGAGACATCAGAAGCGCGTGCATGCAAGTGCATGTCTCATCTCCATGCAGGACTTTCCCTTACATCTCATCTCCGTACGGGACAGCCAAACCATTCCCAGACCTAGAGCTTCACTGACCCGTTTAAAACATCTCACACATCAGGTTGCAGATATGAAAGAGCAGCAGTGAACAATCATTTGCGACACGCAACTAATGAAAACCACTGTTGGTTATTCCACAAAGAGCGATTATAGCGCATGCATAATGTAACAAACTGTAAACGATCAAGTTGAACAAGACTAGATAAATGCTGTAAACACATGTTTGCACGAGTATAACTCTATAAGAGCGCTAACGGTTTGTGTGCATCTCATTGAAGCAGGAATTTCCCCCTCGGTAAAAATGCAGAGCGCATTCCTGAAGCGCGCGCCTTACCTGCGGGAAGACGAGGACGCTGCCGCGCTTCAGTAGAGGAACTCTGCGGATTCTTCAGGACGATCTGTTCTGGAACTCACAGAGGACAGGTTTGAAGTAGATATGTGGACTGAGATCAGATCATTACAGGGAATCAGATCATTCGAGCGGCTGCATGTGACCGTCCGTCGCCTCTTAAATCGCTTCAGGCTCGTTTCAGCTTCTGGCTCCACCTCGACTGAGAGTTAAAGATGCTCTCCGCCCAGAATGAACCTGAGACAGGTACTGCAGCTCGCGCTCACTGCTGCCCACCTGCGGCACGAGCCGCACAACTGCACTCGAAACATATTTGAATTGCATGTAAAATGTCCATGCATTTACAGCATAAACCAATTCATGCGATGCAGTCATATGAATCAGGTAAAATATCTGTAATAGTACTAATAAAATGAATGTGTTTTTAATGCACAATAACCATGTAGATGTAATATATAGTTATTATCAGTAAATCAGAAAATCAGAAACTTGCTTGTTTCTCAGCTAGCCATATTTTAATGTTCACACAAACGAAATTAATTGTGAATAAATGCATTTTGAAAATATGATTATTTCAATAAAAATAAATAGAAGCAAATAGTTAATAATAAATGATGCCATGCGTGCTATTTCATTTATGCATGACAATTCACAATTCACATGCATCACATTAAGATCATTGGTTTGTTAAAAAATCTTAAATTTAGACCTATATATATATATATATATATATATATATATATATATATATATATAAATAAATTAGGGCTGTCAAATCAAATAATCGTGATTAATCACCTCTAACATAAACGTTGGTGTTTTTATAATATATGTGTACAATATATGTATAAATATAATAATATATTCACACATATATTATATAAACACAGACTTTTATGTTAGATGAGATTGATCACAATTAATCGATTTGACAGCCTATATATGTGTGTGTGTGTGTGTGTGTATATATATATATATATACAGTATACAGTGCTATCTCAATGAACACAAAAACAATTTACAAAATGTTGACAAGACTAAGTTTAATATAACATCTGTTTAATTTATAACATGAAAGTAAGGTTAATAATATAACTTAGATTAAACATTTTCAGTTTTACAGTTTTACTCAAATTAGGGTGATGCAAAAATGAGTACACCCCTCAACAAAAACTACATCATCTTTGTACGGCCTCCATGATTTTTAATGACAGCACCAACTCTTCTAGGCAAGTTGGCGACATTTTGCAACATCTATCTTTTTCCATTCTTCAAGAATGAGCTCTTTTAGAGACTGGATGCTGGATGGAGAGTGATGCTCAACGTGTCTCTTCAGAATTCCCCATAGGTGTTCGATTGGGTTCGGATCAGGAGCCACTGATTCACTTTCACCCTGTTCTTCTTCAGAAATCCAACAGTGGCCTTAGATGTGTGTTTAGGATCATTGTCATGTTGGAAAAGTGCACGACGCCCAAGGGCACGGAGTGATGGTAGCATCTTCTTTCAGTATAGAGCAGTACATCTGTGAATTCATGATGCATCAATGAAGTGCAGCTCCCGACACCAGCAGCACTCATGCAGCCCCACATAAGGACACTGCCACCTCCATGTTTCACTGTAGCCACCATGCATTTTTCTTTGTATTCCTCACCTTTGCGACGCCATACAGTTTTGAAGCCATCATTTCCAAAAACATTTATCTTGGTCTCTTCACTCCAGAGTATAGAGCCCCAGTAGTCTTCATCTTCGTCAGCATGGGCCCTGGCAAACTCTAGGCGGGCGTTTTTGTGCCTGGGCTTTAGGAGAGGCTTCTTTCGTGGACGGCACCCATGCACACCATTCCTCTGCAGTGTACGCCGTATTGTGTCACGGGAAATAGTCACCCCAGTTTGGCTTTCTACTTCTTTAGATAACTGCAGTGAACTTGCATGCCGATTTTCTTCATCAGAAGACGCTCCTGTCGAAGTGTTAACTTCCGTGGGTGACCTGGACGTCTCTGTGAGATGGTTGCAGTTCCATCTTTTTTTAATGTTTGTACCACTTTTGCTACAGTATTCTGAGTGATAAGTAAAGCTTTGCTGATCTTCTTCACCTTTCTGGTGTAAAGAAATTATTTTCTTTCTCAGGTCTTGTGACATTTCTCTTCCATGTGGTGCCATTGCTGACAGTAAGAAATGGGGTTTTAACACCCTTTTATAGTCAACTGTCTGCTGGACACCTGTGTAATGAATTATTAGTCTCTCCTGTGGTTGAATTCTTGCTAAATTAGTCATTTGTAGTCTAAGATTTAGCTTTGCTCCAGAGACTTTCAGTGGGGTGTACTCATTTTTGCATCACCCTAATTTGAGTAAAACTGAAGATTTTGTTCTAGTTATGTTATTAACCTTACTTTCATGTTATAAGTTAAACAGATGTTATATTAAACTTAGTCTTGTCAACATTTTGTAAATTGTTTTTGTGTTCATTGAGATATTGTTTAAAACGTTACTTTTATTAGTGCTGTCAGATCAGTTTCATATATATATATATATATATATATATATATATATATATATATATATATATATATATATATGCAGTATATATATATATCATTTTTAATGTATTTTGTTGAGTTGAAAGGGAAGATCAAATCATCAAAGTGAGATCAAACTGTAAACTCATTTCTGTTTCTCTGACTCTGATTAGAACACATAAAAGAACTGTGTAATTATTTTGATATTGATGTGCAAGAAATGTATGATGTTCTACCAAGTATTCCATCCAGGAATTTGTTTACAGACCCATAGATGGCAGGATAATTTATTGACTTGTTTATCCATTGATAGATTCCTGTTTGCATCACTGAAACAGGTGTGACAGATGTACTTTCCCCGGGGTGAGGAAGTGACCACTTTCTTTTTGGTGCTACTTTCCCCTTCATTTATGTGCATAAAAAGCCACTTTGAAATTTACTTTGCCGTCTGCAATTATACCACTTTGGATTAAAAATGGTGCAAAGAAAACCGATATCCACCACAAGGATTCATTTATAACCAAATGAGAGTCAATGTTCGGCAGATCATCCCTGTGCACCTCTGTATTTGTATCAGAATCTTCTTAAATTACTGTATTTACACATTCATGCATCATGACACAGTTTTGTAGCACAAAAGATGAACATGATGCGGTAATGTTTTGGTGACTGTCACTTGGTAACAACTTCACAGCAGGGGTGCCAAGAATGGTTGCCATGGAAATTGCAGCATCAGCTAACCTACTTCTACAGGCTGAAGGACACGGCATGATCCACTGCGTTCATGGAGACAAACGCAGGAGCTTTATGAGTTGGAAATCATGGCTTAATACTCTGTAGATTATGGTTTGTCTTTGCTATTTAAATGGATGTAAGATATATAAAACAGACCCACTTTACACTTGAAATAATGTACAAAACTGCACAATTATCTGCATGCAATAAATGTTCGTTTTGAAACTTCACAAACACATTCTGGAGACACCAGAGACTTATATTACATCTTGTGAAAGTTGCATTATAGGTCCACTTTAAACATAACCAATGTCCTGGTAAACGAGAAACATGACTTACTGAAAATGGTAAGCAGTAAATGGACTGTTTACTGAGGATCAGATTGAGGGTGTGCAGTGAGTTTGGATGTTTCTCCATGACAGAGATAAAGGGCTGAGGATAGGTGAGGTTTTCTTTGATGCACAAACCTTTAGCTTTCTGTTCTGTTCTTCTTGGGTGGTCAGAATGAGAGAGGAAGTGACATCTCCTTCTCTTCACAGGCCTAATGTGTGCAACATTTCCCTGAGCGAGTCGCTGGCAGCAAGCGCACAGTGCTGTAATCTTACAAATGTGTGTGAAACGGGCAGGACTGGACACGTACATCACCTCCTCAGACTGTATGGGTGTGCTCTGTTTGCCTTCAGATCTGTTCACACACAAAGAGAACATTCTCAAGAAACCTACTTAGATGATAAATGAATTTGAACACGACTGCACTCTGAAAAATAAACGTTCCAAATGGGGTTTTTTGCAGTAATGCAATTGAAGAATCACTTTTGGTTCCGCAAAGAACTTTTCAGTGAACAGTTCTAAAACAAACCATTTTTTTCTGAGTGTGAAGAACATTTAAAATATCTAAAAAACATTTTTTTTTTTTTTTGCTATAAAAACATTTTGTGGTTTCATTGATGTTAGAGGTTCTTCATGGAACCATTGAAGAACCTTTACTTTTTAACATAAAGTGTATTTTTTATTATTATTATTTATTCTCAATGTTCTAGATTCTAGTGCCATTTCTGTAAAAGTTCAACAGATGGCGCCAGTTAGCCATTTAAAATCATACACATGCATTATTATTTCTATGAAATAACTGTTTATTCTTACACTATGATCTGATATGCAGTTACTCACATCTATTCATCGTTTTCATGATTATAAACAGATTAAACCAGTGAGTAAATCTCATTTATAAAGTTGCATGAATGACTGAGTTGAGTAATGAACTATAACCACCAGGTGGCGCGTCAGTAACGGGAAAGAATCAAATAGCGATCGATTGATTTATTGACTGCAAATGAATATATAACAGCACTGAACTGAAGTACGGTCTTCAGGTTAACAAGAGGGAGAATATAACTTATTATCTAAATAAAACATAGTTTTAAAAGTGTAAATCTTCAGTTGGAGTGGCAAACGAGAATTATTTAAAATAATACAATGTATTGCTATGTATAGCTGTTTATATTCATATGCTATATTCAGTCAAATGGAAGTGTAATAATTAATGTTAGTCAAATACTGGTGCTTAAGCTTAGCTATGTCAGACAAATCAAAACAAATCCAGATCACAAGACATTTTGGAAATATGAATAAGACTATAACAACATTTAGATTAAAATGAACATGCAGAACTCAATTAAACATGTATTTTAAAACAATAATAGGCTACAGAGAACACCCTGCAGAATACAAATATGAAAACGGTTTATGATTTATTGGTCTTTAAAGTTTACAAGTTATAGCAGAGGGACACCAAAACATTTATAACTGGATGTTATGATTTTCCGAATCAGACGAGAATGGGACCTGCAAAAAAAAAATTACATGATGGTGGATTTGGGCTAAATAACACATTTCCAAGGTGTTGCTATGCGGTTGTTATCAGGCGTTTCCATTAATTTCCTGTTCACAGAATCATTTAGTGGTTAATTACTCAATAATCATTAAGGAATGCCACAAAGTGTTGGCTGGGAAACTAATACTAACCATATTTGGGCATTTTCTGAAGAAATGCCGATTAATATGGCATCGTTAGGGTGTTGCCATGCGGTAGTAACGCATTTCCAGTATTTGCTAAGGCATTGCTGTGCGGTTGTTATAAATGGTTTCCATTATATTCTGTTCACAGAATAATTTATTCATAATACTAATGATATTCGGGCATTTTCTGAAGAAATGCCGATTACTATGGCATCGTTAGGGTGTTGCCATGCGATAGCAACACTTTTCCGGTATTTGCTAAGGCGTTGCTATGCGGTTGTTATAAATGGTTTCCATTATATTTCGTTTGCAGAATTAATTAAATTACCCATTAAACATTAAATAATTTAAGGAATGCCACAAAGTGTTGGCTGGAAAATATAATACTAACTATATTCGGGCATTTTCTGAAGAAATGCCGATTATTATGGCATCGTTAGGGTGTTGCCATGCAGTAGCAACACATTTCCAGTATTTGCAAGGTGTTTCCATTATATTCTGTTCATAGAATAATTTATTAATTAAATTACTCATTAAACATTAAATCAATTAAGTAATGACACAAAGTTTTTGCTGGGAATATAATAAGCTACTAACTATATTCGGGCATTTTCTGAAGAAATGCCGATTACTATGGCGTCGTTAGGGTGTTGCCATGCTATGAGTGGTTGTCAGGGCGTTGCTAAGTGCCCCCAGTCTCTCGATATGGCTCTCGTGTCCCTCCTCCTTTTTCTCAGCTGCCTTCTGGTCCAGCAGGTGAAAATGCGGCGTCTGCGCAGCGTGATTTGAGGAATCATGCGTGTCTGGAGAATCAAGTTTATTCGAGGCAAACCGCTCTAATGACGCGCGTTTGAACCTCGCGCTTGATGGCGCGTGCGTGCATGACCTCACTATTCCTCACAGCTGTGCGAGAGAGAGAAAGAGAGCAGCAGCAGACGCGCTCGCGCTTCCCAGCGCTCCGTCGGTATGTCTCAAGCCGTTCTCCGTGTATTAAAATGACCACATGCGGGCCAAGTTGATCCGCGCCCGCCTGCTCGTCAACGACAGCGTTGCGCACTGGAAGCAAACATGGACGAGTCGTCGCTGCTGGATCTGTTGGAGTGTTCGGTGTGTCTGGAGCGGCTGGACACGAGCGCCAAAGTGCTGCCCTGTCAGCACACCTTCTGCCGCCGCTGCCTCGAGAACATCGTGAGCTCCAGACACGAGCTGCGCTGCCCGGAGTGCCGCATCCTGGTGGACTGCGCGGTCGACGATCTCCCGGCCAACATCCTGCTGGTCCGCTTACTGGACGGGATTAAACAGCGACCGAAGAACGGAGGAGGGAGGACGTCGCTGGTGGGATGCGCGGCCGGAGTGTCGGCTTCGCCCCCGGGGACAGCTGTGCGGGACCTGCCCGTCGCCACGCGCAGCTCCCCGGTCAAGGTTTGTGCGGTTCTGATTCGTGTTGTGCTGTGGATGAGTGAACGCGCACGTGCTGATGTTTGCCAGAAGCTTCAGTACTTGGACAGTGTAACTACACTGTAAAAATGATTTGTCGAAGTTGTAAATGAAATCAAGGTTATTGGAAATACTATTTTTATATGGTGATTTATAGACGGTGCAAGTATAATATGTAGTTTTTGGCAGGTAATGTATACAAAGTTGACCCCTTAATGCAGGGGGTTTCAATCTTTTAGATGCTACGGACCCCCAAATATTACCTAAAAAAAGCCAGCTATATTTTATAAACATCAAATTTATATACTGAATTAATATTATAAATCTAAAATTAGTTTCTATTAAGTTATATTACATTTTTTCCTACTCACTACAGTAATGTACTGTTAAATGTAGCATTTATTTATTTATATTAATCAATATTTTTAATCTAATTTAATGTAATAACTAATTTTTAATAACATTTTATTCAAATTTTTTCTCATTTGTTTTAATCCTATTATTATTATTATTATTACAGTTTTCCCTGTCACCCTGTCCAAATAGTTGTTTTGCCTTCCCTATCTCTGTGTTATGTAAGAAACAGCCCACATTGTGAGAGATTTCTTCATCTGCACTGGTGCTGTCAGTGTTTGGTGACGTCACGGCAGTTTATTTGCTTTTTGCTCAGTCTCACATCTGAGATCAGAGATGGTGTGTTTTGTGCTGGATCTGCTGGGAACGAGACGCTGCATGAAGCCATGAGCGCTGCTTTAATGTAAACATGAGCATGATGAAGAAATATTAACTGACTGGAGCTCCAGTGCTGCTGCGGTTATTGTTTGTTATTGTTGTGTGTCAGAAATGTTGCTGCTGTTCTTCTCTCCACATGCAGGTTTGATGTGCAGTACCAGTCAAAAGTGTGAGCACTTCACTGAATTTATTTTCATTATCAGATATTTTAATCTAAAGGCTTTCGCTTCAGTGCTTGAAATTAGTTTTGTAGACAAAGGTAAAGTTTGCATATGACAAAATGGATTCCCTTTTTTTCTTTAATGGACAGTGAAGGAAGAGCATCATCTTGTGCACGTCATGTTTTTCCTTCAATAGTGTTTAAATTATCCCATGATAAAGTGTGATCAGTGGTAAATTAATGATCACACTTAATTTAGGGGCCATTTACACTACACCATTTTCAACTAAAAACTGAAAACTTTCTATGCGTTTTGGCCGTTTATTTACATGACGACAGCGTTTTGGTGCCTGTAAATGCAAATGTTTGATGATGGGATTCAGAGTGCAAGTTTTTGAAAATGATACCGTTATCATCTCTGTGTAAACTACAAAAATGCAAATTTGAGAAAACGGTGACGTTATGCACATGTGAGTTAGGCTACATGTTCAGTCTTTAGGCGTGTAGTTTCTTTACAAAATGACATCGCCATCTACTGGCCTGGCAGCAGAATACAGCACTTTTAGTTGTTTTCGCGGATCCGTGTGAACGTGGATCGTTTTGACAATGTTGTCGTCTGTACGCGAGAAACGCAAAGGAAAAACTTTTCTGCTTTTTGTATGTCATTATCGTGTAAAGGTACACTAAAAAATGCTGGGTTAAAAACAACCCAAGTTGGGTTAAAAATAAAGCAATACAGTCATTTTTAAACAATCATTGAGTTAAATAAAACTACCCAGCAGGTTGGGCAAAAATTTAACCCAACCGCTGGGATAAAACAGCCCAACCCCTGGGTTAAAACAGCCCAACCACTGGGTTAAAACAGCCCAACCGCTGGGCTAAAACAGCCCAACCACTGGGTTAAAACAGCCCAACCGCTGGGCTAAAACAGCCCAACCCCTGCGTTAAAACAGCCCAACCGCTTTGTTAAAACAGCCCAACCGCTGGGTTAAAACAGCCCAACCGCTGGGTTAAAACAGCCCAACCACTGGGTTAAAACAGCCCAACCGCTGGGCTAAAACAGCCCAACCGCTGGGTTAAAACAGCCCAACCGCTGGGCTAAAACAGCCCAACCCCTGCGTTAAAACAGCCCAACCGCTTTGTTAAAACAGCCCAACCGCTGGGTTAAAACTGCCCAACCGCTGAGTTAAAACAGCCCAACCGCTGGGTTAAAACAGCCCAACCACTGGGTTAAAACAGCCCAACCGCTGGGCTAAAACAGCCCAACCCCTGCGTTAAAACAGCCCAACCGCTTTGTTAAAACAGCCCAACCGCTGGGTTAAAACAGCCCAACCGCTGGGTTAAAACAGCCCAACCGCTTTGTTAAAACAGCCCAACCGCTGGGTTAAAACTGCCCAACCGCTGGGTTAAAACAGCCCAACCGCTGGGTTAAAACAGCCCAACCGCTGGGTTAAAACAGCCCAACCACTGGGTTAAAACAGCCCAACCGCTGGGCTAAAACAGCCCAACCGCTGGGTTAAAACAGCCCAACCGCTGGGCTAAAACAGCCCAACCCCTGCGTTAAAACAGCCCAACCGCTTTGTTAAAACAGCCCAACCGCTGGGTTAAAACTGCCCAACCGCTGAGTTAAAACAGCCCAACCGCTGGGCTAAAACTACCCAACCGCTGGGTTAAAACTGCCCAACCGCTTTGTTAAAACAGCCCAACCGCTGGGTTAAAACAGCCCAACCGCTGGGCTAAAACAGCCCAACCGCTGGGTTAAAACAGCCCAACCGCTGGGTTAAAACAGCCCAACCGCTGGGTTAAAACATCCAAACCGCTGGGTTAAAACAGCCCAACCGCTGGGCTAAAACAGCCCAACCGCTGGGTTAAAACAGCCCAACCGCTGGGTTAAAACTGCCCAACCGCTTTGTTAAAACAGCCCAACCGCTGGGCTAAAACTGCCCAACCGCTGGGTTAAAACTGCCCAACCGCTGGGCTAAAACTGCCCAACCGCTCGGTTAAAACTGCCCAACTGCTCGGTTAAAACATCCCAACCGCTGGGTTTATCCATTTTCAACCCAACTTGGGTTGTTTTTAACCCAGCATTTTTTAGAGTGAAAATTCTAAAACACTATTGAAGGAGGAACAGGCTCTGAAAATATATAATATAATATAATATAATATAATAATGCAATCTGATTAAACCTGAAGGAAGACCTTTGGTCTTTATGTGCTTTATAGCAGTGCTTTTTTTATACTCTTTAGCAAACTGTGAAATGTAAATGGCACACATTGCCATTATCCTACATAATTTTGATTAGATCGAATAACCATGATTGGAGTAATCAATAATTGTGACAGGCCTACTTCTAAATTCATAAATGTAAACATCAAT
This sequence comes from Ancherythroculter nigrocauda, assembly GCA_036281575.1. Taxonomy (NCBI): domain Eukaryota; kingdom Metazoa; phylum Chordata; class Actinopteri; order Cypriniformes; family Xenocyprididae; genus Ancherythroculter; species Ancherythroculter nigrocauda. Next base: position 45,871,234 of record VTFQ01000006.1, read on the forward strand.
ATTGCATAATGCAATGATTTAACTATAATCATGTCATAATAAAGAATCAGCAAATGTGTCTGATATGTATTGTATGCAACAGTCATGATGATGTTATTGGACGACTGCATTTGGCTGTTGCTATAGTAGCAGGATGTTTTCCTATGGCATGGACTGATGGGTAAGATGTTTCTTTGAGACGCTCTGCCATTGTTGTCTTGGTCTATTGTTGTGCTTGTGTCTGTTGAAGCGGTCAAACACACATCAGTCCCACAGGAGCGGCGCAGGACTCACTGAAGTGTGAAGTGATGTCCATCACAGGTCAGAGGACAGACTCTGCTGACGCGGCGTTAGTGAGGACTGATGCGGTGCTTCTGTGTGTTTTGTGGCTCCTCTGATAACGCTGTCGCTCACGTCAGCAGAGCGGTCGCTCCGCATTCATATTCTCTCAGAAAACAGCTTCTAAGACGGGGGGAATTGGCTGAGTTCATTTAAACATGGCAAAATATGAGCTGAGAATAATGGTAGCTGAAAGCATCGCCAGTTTTTTTCAAATAATCAATGATGCAATGAGTGAGGGATGAGTAGAAGGTTATGCAGATTTCATGTTGGAGACACATGAGTGTGAAAAGCAATGCACAGTGTATTTTGTGGTTTCATGGATGGTGCATGGCCATTATAAACCCATATTGATCGTCTTTTGCAGACACTCTGAAGTCAGACAGATGCTCTTATGTTCTTTCACAAGTCATGGTTGGCATAAAGTATTCATCTCAAACACCTCCATTAGATAGAAAATAAGATGAGGAATTGATATCCTAAGAATTTCTCATGAAATATTAACTGTAAAGCTACTGTATCATATTTCTAAGGCCTCTAAATGATCAATATGTTGCTGAAGAACTTGTTGCAGTTGGTGAGTTGGTTTTGTGATTGATATCTAACCGTACTGAGGCGTCTTGACTGAAGTGTGTCATTGGAGGAACATTCAGCCCGTTATTACAGCCGATGTCTCGTACGCACAGACGTACTCTCTCTCACTGGAAGTCAGCTGACCTGCTGAGAGATGTCTTTATTGTTGCTCGGCTGCACACAGCGGGACCAAATCTCTTGTATTTCTGCTAGATTTTGTCAGTCTAATGCCTGTAGCCGCTCAGCAGCAGCATTCCCACCATCCACAGACACATTAACCCACATCTGCTGCATGCCATGACATTTTTGACAAGTTCCAAATGACGGCTGCTCATTTGTGTTTTTTGTTTGTAAATTGATTTATTCATAGTCCTACCAATCTCTGTGTAAAAATGCTGCCATCTTTCTAGTCATTTTTACACCCCTCTAATTTGGCTCGAAATCTCAGGTGAAAATTGTCATTTTGACCCCCCCCCCCCTACAAAATAGTGGATTACTTGGTAAATATACATCCGTGACATTTAATATTTTGGCTTTCATCACTATTTATGTTTGTCTTTCTACAGAAAAAAATATGGACAAAATCAAAATTTGAGCCTGGGAAGTTACTGAAATTTGGTTGATTTGACACGGAATGACCCTACTAAATAAAGTATTAAAAAAAACAGCTTAATCGTGTTAAAAGTCTGCTTTAACAAAAGCACACAAACACAACAGCTTCTCATCCCTACAGGCTCGCCGTTGTAAATGCACTGTCAGCTGGAGACTTGAAGAATGAAACGTCCTCCTTTGCCCTTGAAGGAATATTCCCTCCATTTTCTAGAGTTATGATCCGACTGAAAAACATTAGCTGCGCTCGCGGGTTCTGGACTGCTGAAGCTCAGTGAATTCAGACCCCACAAAAGTGTTTTATCTGCCTTCCTTTCTTTCACCAAGTAGAATTTATCAAATGTTCAGCACAGGGTTTTCTGTATCTTCTGCTTTGAGTATCTTCACGCACACAGTCATCTACTAAAAATGATTATGAACATTGTTACCTTCTATTTTCTATGTGCCCTTGTAAATATATGTATATAGTTTAACTGTGGCATTAGTAATAAAATGAGGCCGTAACCACAGTAATGTAAGACCATGAATGAATCCTCTGTGGTTTGGTCATTTATAGCTTCACATTTAGAGACCATAATTACTACAAACTCATTCCCATTACAGATTATTGGGTCTGAATGTACTACATTTCTGCCAAAATATGACTTCAGTCACTTCAGTTGGTTTTAAGTGCACAGTGTTTTCAGATTTTGGACTTGCATTCAGGTCTGTACGCATGGTTTTATAAATACAGAGTTCCTACACTCTAAAAAATGTTGGGTTAAAAGAAACCGAAGTTGGGTTGAAAATGGACAAACCCAGCGATTGGGTTAAATGTTTGTCTAACGTGCTGGGCAGTTTTATTTAACCCAACTATTGTTTAAAAATGACTATATGGCTGGCTTAAAATGAACCCAAAATAGGTTAGAAATTAAAAATCAGACACACAATTACTAGAGGCAACAATAATAATAAAAAGGTGAACATTTATTAATAAGCAATTTAATAATTGTTTATTGTTTAATCATTAAACTTATTAATAAATATTAATTTATTAATCATATTAATAAATGTTAATTTTCAACATATTTTGTGTTTATTTTAAACAAGCAATAGAGTAATTTTTACAATAGTTCAGAAAAACAAAACTACCCAGCAGGTTGGACAAACATTTAACCCAATCGCTGGGTTAAAACAACCAACCACAGGGCTAAAGCAACCCAACCGCTGGGCTAAAACAACCCGATTTCTGGGCTAAACCAACCCAATCTCTGAGCTAAAACAACCCAACCGCTGGACTAAAACAACCCATTCTCTGGGCTAAAACAACCAAACCACTGGGCTAGAACAACCCATTCCCGCTGGGTTAAAGCAACCCAACCGCTGGGCTAGAACAACCCAACCGCTGGGATAAAACAACCAAATTTCTGGGCTAAAACAACAAAATATCTGGGCTAAAACAACCCAACCGCTGAGCTAAAACAGCCCAATTTCTCGGCTAAAACAACCCAATTTCCGAGCTAAAACAATCCAACTGCTGGGCTAAAACAACCCATTCGCTAGGCTAAAACAATCCAACCGCCGGGGTAAAACAACCCAATATCTGGGCTAAAACAACCCAATCACTGGTCTATAACAAACCCATTGCTGGATGAAAACAACCCCATTGCTGGGTTAAAACAACCAATCGCTGGGCTAAAACAACCCAATTTCTTGGCTAAAACAACCCAATTTCCGAGCTAAAACAACCCAATATCTGGGCTAAAACAACCCAATCGCTGGGCTAAAACAACCCATTTGCTGGGCTAGAACAACCCAACTGCTGGGCTAAAACAACCCCATTGCTGGGTTAAAACAACCCAATCGCTGGACTAAAACATCCCCATTGCTGGGTTAAAACAACCCAACCGCTGGACTAAAACAACCCATTCTCTGGGCTAAAACAACCAAACCGCTGGGCTAGAACAACCCATTCCCGCTGAGTTAAAGCAACCCAACCGCTGGGATAAAACAACCAAATTTCTGGGCTAAAACAACAAAATATCTGGGCTAAAACAACCCAACCGCTGAGCTAAAACAGCCCAGTTTCTCGGCTAAAACAACCTAATTTCTGAGCTAAAACAACCCAACCGCTAAACTAAAACAACCCAGTCGCTGGGCTAAAACAACCCATTCGCTAGGCTAAAACAACCCAACCGCCGGGCTAAAACAACCCAATATCTGGGCTAAAACAACCCCATTGCTGGGTTAAAACAACCCAATTGCTGGGCTAAAACAATCCCATTGCTGGGTTAAAACAACCCAACCGCTGGGCTAAAACAACCCAATCGCTGGGTTTGTCCATTTTCAACCCAACTTGGGTTGTTTTTAACCCAGCATTTTTTAGAGTGTAAAATGGTGTTTCCTCCCAAGAGAAAATATTGATTTCCCTGATCAATGTATATGCATTTTAAAAAGTTTGAAGGTCAAAACATTTGGTAACAGTATATTTAAACCATGTCAGTGGTCAGCAGCATAAATGATCAAGAATATAACAGATTCTTAAACATGAGAATCAGGTTAAAGTTGCAACGAATAATCTACACTACAAACTGGAAATACAGAAGAGGCTTAGATTACGTGAGGAATAATTGACGACGGTCTGTTGAATTATTAGAAAATAATGCACACCTGAGGTGGTAATGCAGCCACAACACAAATCATTATTTTGTAATAAACGGACCAGAGTCAATTATTCTCCACACCTCAAGACATTCTTCAGATGTTGTATTTGACATTTGTCAGGTTTTTGTTCTTTAAACGCTCATGTGTGTAGGACTAATTTCTTACACATCTCACCCCAAGCTTCCGTTGCTAATTCCAAAATGTCATTTTAGAGCTAGTAATGGAGGCTTGAGCCACTGATAGCAGACTAATACAGTTATTAATGAAGCTCTTATAGAGAGAGAGAGAGAGAGAGATTAAGGCTACGTCCACACGAAGCCAGAGCTTACCCTATCCGTTCTTTTTTTTTTTTCCTCGTCTCAAGAAATATCTGCATCCACACGAAACCACTGAAACGACTCAAAACGATGTAGTATACATGCCAGACCAGTATGTGGCGCTGTAATTCTGCCACACAGATACACTTAAAACAGTGAATAAGACTTGGAGCATGCACATAAACCTTGCGCGCTGAATACAAACCATAGTAAAGCTTAGAAATAACACTTTATTTTGGTTCAGTAGCTTCTGCAGCACGAACACAAGCATCTAGAGTCTGCTAGTGTTGTTGTTGTTTTGTGCTGTTAGCGGCGTCTGACTAGGGTCGACACGTGGGGTGATGACATCATCGTTTCACAAAATATACGGATAGGCTGTCCACACGAAAACGCAAAGATAGCGTTTTCAGATTTATCCACTCTGGGACCCGGTTTCAAAAAATAGCGGTTTCACCTTCCGAAAACGCCGGATCCGCGTGGACGAAATTTTGTGCGTATTCACAAAAACGCGTCTCCGTGTGGACAGGGCCTAAGTGTGTGCGAATTACCTGAGTCTGTGCGTCTCTCAACAGTGTTCGGCAGCAGCGTCTCTACTAATGGCGAAACTGTAAGTTTATCTGTTTCAAAAACAGCGCAGTAATTACCTCACTAGTGAGATGTAGCTTTTAAGTGTGTGCGTTTAAGTGAGAGAAAGAGGGTGAAAGTGGCAAAAACACGGGAGTAATTCGTTGTTTTTATACTATATTTATTTGCTTGGTCGGTGTCGTTGTGTGTTTTGCTGTTGTCGGCTGTAAGGACCTTTGAAATAACTGAAATCATTTGGCGGAGTGATAAGGAACTGTAATGGGGTCAAGACTTGGAACTACTTTATCTGTGCGTTTCCCTGAAAATAATTGCATACCTTAGAACATTCGTCAACCAATCAGATTCGAGCATTCAACAGCCCTGGAGTATAAGATTATTGTTATTGATACTGGTAAAATAATCAGTATTCTCATTCAAACAGATTGGAGCAACAGAAATAGCTGTTGTATCTCATCCCTCACCAAAGCCGAGCTTCGACTGATTCAGTCTTTTCATCTTTGTCTGTGTATACCTGATAAACCTAATATGAATCGCAACTTGAAGCATGTTTGTTATGAGCCAATCATATCGTAGCGCTGACATCATTATCATACATCCATTGGTCGGTGCCGTGTCGTTTGAGAAGTGAGATCAAGACACAGTTATCTAGAGGAAAAACTGCAGGTTTTTTGAGCTGCAGTAAACAGAGACGTGTCTGCAGCCTCCTGCTGTGCTCTGTCTCGTTCTTCAGCTCCGCTCTAAACCACCATTAAAGTTTCATGCTCTCAGTGCCGGTAAAAGTGCAGCATGAAGACGACTGTCAGATGCCACTGACACCGACACTGACTCTGCGTCGCTAGAGACGCGCGGCGCTGCTGATCTCAGCTCGTTCAAACAGCACTGAAAGAACAGTTTCCTCTTCTGTCTCGGTATAATTGCACACAAACACATTGATATGAATGCAGCAGACAGGAGGATCTCTCCGAAACACGCCCCACACCTCCAAACACACCAACATCTCTCTGACGCTTGCTGCAGGTCTGATATTTTAATATTATTCATATACTATTATAGTTATTAATGTTTTGATTTGGCTTTTGTTTGTAGAAGTGTTAGTTTTTTGGCAACACTTTACAGTAAGGTCTCATTTACATGAACTCACATTAACATTATGTTTACAGCACTTATTAACCTTTATTAATGTTAGTTGATAAAAATGTTCATGTTAGTTCACGGTGCATTAACTGATGTTAACAGATACAACTTTTGATCTTACAAAAGTATTAGTATGTTTATGTTAACTGCTGATGTTAACAAATGAAACCTTATTGTACAGTATTGCCGTTTTTTTTTTGTGTGTGTGTCAGTTTTAGTTTTTATTTCCAGTTAGTGATTTTTAGTGCTTCAACTATAGTTGGGTATTAATACAAGTCAGTAATTTAGTTTTAAGTTTTTCATCTTTTATTTTATTTTATTCATTTTATAACAGATATTTATTTATGTTTATTTTATTTATCTATTTTATTTTTATTTATTTTTCTATTAAATTCAATTTTATTTTAATTTAGTTTATTTTCTATTTTTCTATTTTATTTGTTCTTTTGTATTTATTTATTGTTCCTATTTTTATTTTTTTTATTTATTTGTATTATTTTTATTTATTTTTCTATTAAATTCAATTTTATTTTAATTTAGTTTATTTTATATTTTTCTATTTTATTTGTTCTTTTATATTTATTTATTGTTCCTATTTTTATTTTATTTATTTATCTGTATTATTTTTATTTATTTTTCTATTAAATTCAATTTTATTTTAGTTTAGTTTATTTTCTATTTTTCTATTTTATTTGTTCTTTTATATTTATTTATTGTTCCTATTTTTATTTTATTTATTTATCTGCATTATTATTTATTTATTTTTCAATTCAATTCAATTTTATTTTAATTTAGTTTATTTTATATGTATTTTTCTATTCTATTTTATTTGTTCTATTTTATTTATTTATTGTTCCTATTTTTATTTTATTCCATTTATTTATTTTATTTATTCTTTTTATTTTATTTTATTTTATATTTTAATAGTTTAGCTTAAGTTAAAGGAACAGTTTACCCAAAAATGAAAATTTCCTGATTATTTGCTTCCAGGTCATCCAAGATGTAAATGACTTTCCTTCTTCAGCTTAAGAGAAACTTAAGATTGTGGCAAATGTTTTGGGCTGGATCTAATGCAAGTCAACGGCGATCACTATTTTTAATAGTCCAAAATCCATATTTGACTGCTTTGGCTGAACCAAAGCATCTCCTGGACACACATCGCAGGACCAAGGTTAACATTTGTAGTTAAAAAATATGTACATTTTTTATTTTTTTATGACAATGACTGATCGTTTCACAAGAGAAGACCCTTATGTGTCAGCTGGAGTCGTATGAATTACATTAAAGTTGCGTAAACATGGACAGCGCGCTCATATTATTATGAATGGGAGAAAGTGAAATGCATAATATGGCAGAATAAGCCCCGCCTTCTAAGTAAAAGAACCAATCGCCAACTGCTAAAGTCACTGCAGCTGCTGTACATAATGAGGAAACTTTCCTTTTTGGGTGAACTATTCCCTTAACAGTAATAAGCCTGGTAATGTCAATCAGGAACGTTTAAATGATGTGAATCCGTTCAGATTAAAGCTCCAGCAGGGCTCTCCTCTCTGGTAATGAGTTTACGAGAGCGCGTTTGACGCTGTGGTTTCAGACACTCCTCATTTGTCATCTCAGAGTAAACAATGCTCCTCCTGGAAAGACACAGCTGAGACGCGTCCCGAGAGTCAGCCAATTTACTCTATTTTTGTGCTGCTCGGGGACAGTAACACAACACTCATTAGCTCATTTAGAAAGCACAAGAGTAGCTTTTAGTGCAATGATCTCCCTTACAAGAGTGAAAACCAACTGCAAATCAGAAACAAAGAACTTGTATAGCTAAACTAATTATTGTACAGTGAAATTAAAGATTATTTTCTTTTTATTTGAAATGCAAAGCAAATCACTGGCATCAGATGAATAAGTGTGGCTTCAGTGCTTCACATTATGACACACTTTAATTGAATGAAATCAAACTATTATAAAACAGTTCAGATTGGATGAGACACGTTTCATCATTTTAATGTTACCTGTGTTATTATCAATAACTTCAGCTAAAACTATTGAAACATTTTTGTTAATGGAAATAAAGCTGAAATTAAATAAAATATAAATATTAGAATAAAAACTTTGTTACTTTGGCAACTACAGTACCTAAAATAAGTTTACATTGAAATAAACATAATAAATAAAATAAACTAAAACTATTAAAATCGTTTTCAGTATTGAAAGTAATGCTGAAATTAAATAAAATATACATATTAGATTAAAAAACTTAAAACTAAAAGAGAGAATTAGAAATGTCGCCTTCACATCTAACTCAAAAACTGAACTAAAACTAAAATTGCCAAAAATAAAATAAATTAAATAGCAATATTTAAATTTTAATGACAAAAGCACATAACACAAATGACTAAAAAGTAAACCAAAATTAAAATATATAAATAAAAGCTAATTCAAAACTATAATAGTAATTTAGTAATATTAACTCTTTCCGTTGATGGAATTTTCCAGGAATGCGTGTTTTACGGTAGGGGGCGCTATTACACATCTTCTGAAAGAGTACAGAATCTCCAGATCAAAACACAGACAAAGAAGAAGCAGAAACAACATAAACAACATAAATGACACGATCATCAGACATTAAACAACATATAAATCAGAACTGTCTAACGTTAATGAGGAAACGACTGTGAAGATGATCTACTTCATCTGTGACTGAATCCCATCCGGACGAAGTTGTTCTTTTTTATGAAACTGATCCACATTCAAATGTTGATAAAATAAAGAATGCATGAAGCTAGAATAAATGTTTTATTTAGAGGGTCTGTTCTTTCTTTTGATATATTGCATGTTCAGATATTTGTACAACGACCATGAAAGTTTTGTGAAAATGATCAAAAATGCCGGCGGTGACTGGCAACTTTTCTGGCGGTGAAAGAGTTAAATAACAGACCTGCAGCAAGCGTCAGAGAGATGGACTGTCTCTTTCGGGGTTGCTGTGAATGTCTGATGACGGCGAGAGCTCATTCATCCTCCCGCATCTCCAGTGTTGAGTGGGAGAGTTTGTAATAATGTCAGTGTTGTTTCTAGCCTCAGCTTACGTTAACGTAATTTACCCATATCAACTTTATCTTCCTCTCTGTCTCAGACATTACGCCCACAATCCGCCCACAGACCGTTCACTGACCGTCTGATCCAGATCACACACACAAACTATGGTTAGTGGTTACAGTTACTACTGCACCACAGTGTCCAACATGTTTTGTCTTGCTCAGCAGGGAAGGTTTGCAAGGTTTTGGATTGACACGCTTCTGTGCCAGGATTTGCAGAGGTTTACTAGGTTAGTGGCATCAGATGTTTGGAAGAGTCACTTAATAGCAAATGAACTTGATCTCAAGTGTATAATCTTTGTTATATCTGTAAAATAATAATAATTTTAAGTCATCCACACATTTAAACTAAAAAGTGGTTTCTGTTCAGCTATTCATATGAAATCAGTTTTATTTTTCCCAAATTCCATTTTTCAGTTTTATTTTTTTGGGGCAACATTTTTGTTTTGTTTTTATAGTTAAAATAAATTTTAGGGTAACACTTTACACTCTAAATAATGCTGGGTTAAAAACAACCCAAGTTGGGTTAAATATGGATTGATCAGACACATAATTACTAGAGGCAACAATAGTAATCAAAAGGTGAACATTTATTAATAAGCAATTCAATAAATATTTATTGTTTATTATTTATTAAACATATTAATAAATGTTAATTTCCAACCTATTTTGGGTTCATTTTAGGTGAGCAATAATAAGTTTTAAACAATAGTTAGTTTAGGGTCCAATTCTCACTATTAACTAGTTGATTATTAGCATGCATATTACTACGATATTTGCTGTTTATTATTACTTATAAAGCACATATTAAAGCCTTATTCTACACTACCCTATTCTACATCCCATAATCCTACCCTATCCTATCATACCTAAACATAACAACTACCTTACTAACTATTAATAAGCAGTAATTAGGGGTTTGAGACAGAAGTCATGATATAATAAAACTTAATCACTTTTGATAAATTGTTAAATTGTCTAAGTGTGCAGCCCTACTTTTGATTTCTTCATCCAAAATTTGTTAAATTCTGTGACATTCCATGGAATAACCAAGCAATTGGGCTGTTTTAACCCAGTGAATGGGTTGTTTTAGCCCAGAGAATGGGCTGTTTTAACCCAGTGAATGGGTTGTTTTAGCCCATTGAATGGGCTGTTTTAGCCCAGTGATTGGGCTTTTTTAACCCAGCAATTGGATTGTTTTAGCCCAGCGAATGGGCTGTTTTAACCTGGCTTTTGATTTATTCATCCAAAATTTGTCAAATTCTGTGACATTCCATGGAATAACCAAGCAATTGGGCTGTTTTAACCCAGTGAATGAGTTGTTTTAGCCCAGTGAATGGGTTGTTTTAACCCAGTGATTGGATTGTATTAGCTGTTTTAACCCGGCTTTTGATTTATTCATCCAAAATTTGTCAAATTCTGTGACATTCCATGGAATAACCAAGCAATTGGGCTGTTTTAACCCAGTGAATGAGTTGTTTTAGCCCAGTGAATGGGTTGTTTTAACCCAGTGATTGGATTGTATTAGCTGTTTTAACCTGGCTTTTGATTTCTTCATCCAAAATTTGTTAAATTCTGTGACATTCCATGGAATAACCAAGCAATTGGGCTGTTTTAACCCAGTGAATGGGTTGTTTTAGCCCAGAGAATGGGCTGTTTTAACCCAGTGAATGGGTTGTTTTAGCCCATTGAATGGGCTGTTTTAGCCCAGTGATTGGGCTTTTTTAACCCAGCAATTGGATTGTTTTAGCCCAGCGAATGGGCTGTTTTAACCTGGCTTTTGATTTATTCATCCAAAATTTGTCAAATTCTGTGACATTCCATGGAATAACCAAGCAATTGGGCTGTTTTAGCCCAGCGAATGGGTTGTTTTAGCCCAGTGATTGGGTTGTTTTAACCCAGTGATTGGGTTGTTTTAGCCCAGCGAATGGGCTGTTTTAACCCGGCTTTTGATTTATTCATCCAAAATTTGTCAAATTCTGTGACATTCCATGGAATAACCAAGCAATTGTGGTGTTTTAACCCAGTGAATGGGTTGTTTTATCCCAGTGAATGGGTTGTTTTATCCCAGTGAATGGATTGTTTTATCCCAGTGAATGGATTGTTTTAGCCCAGTGAATGGGTTGTTTTATCCCAGTGAATGGGTTGTTTTAGCCCATTGATTGGATTGTTTTAACCCAGTGATTGGGTTGTTTTAGCCCAGCGAATGGGTTGTTTTAGCCCAGTGAATGGATTGTTTTAGCCCAGAGAATGGGCTGTTTTAACCCGGCTTTTGATTTATTCATCCAAAATTTGTCAAATTCCATGACAATCCGCGGAATAACCCAGCAAATGGGCTGTGTTAACTACTCATTGCCTCTAGTAATTATGTGTCTGATTTTTAATTTTCAAGCTATTTTGGGTTCATTTTATTCCAGCCATACAGTCATTTTTAAACAATAGTTGAGTTAAATGAAACTACCCAGCACGTTGGTCAAACATTTAACCCAATCGCTGGGCTTGTCCATTTTCAACCCAACTTGGGTTGTTTTTAACCCAGCATTTTTTAGTGTAAATTCCATTTTTATGACTCCATCTGTGTTTTCCGCATCACACAAATCACAAATCGTTCACTGGAAATGTTGTGAGCCAAAAAGTAAAATGAAGTTAGAGTTTGATAACTGTAGCTCTTCAGGAATAATGTGCACGGATGGATCGCTCACAGTAAGATCAGGAGCGTGTATGAATGGGTTTTGGTTCGTTGACATGAATCATCTGAAGCAGTTTTCAGCGTGTGTGTGTGTAAAGCCGTTGTGTGGGAGATGTTCTTGTGGAGTAATGAATGTTGGCGCAGTGGCTATCAGAATTGATTTGCATGCGGATGAGAGCAGGTCGGCTCTATCAGCCCTTTACAGCTGCATGTTTGGACACACGACGTTCCTCCTCATTATTTGTGTGAGTTTGGCAGTCTCGGAGCCTGGTCTAATTTAATGCAATAAAAGGACACATCAAAGCGTGTTCTTTGTCTCCGGTGACGCAGTGGACAGTGGAGAGCCTGTCATTTCTGTGTAATGAGCGTTGGGTTGTTTACATTGTGCTGTAGAAACACGTGAGGCGCTTCTGAAGCTCATCTACATTCACGCTGCGTCGTTTGTCTTTGAGGAGCGTTTGATGGTGTCGTTCGTCTTCTTTAGGATGGTGAAAAGCTACGAGGTGCTCAGACATACAGATATCTTTAATGTGACACACTCCATGATTTAATGCTCAACCAAAGTCTTTTAGTTTATTCACTAAAGATTAGCTGGATTGTACAGTTATCGTGTCATCATTGATTAATAAACCCTGACAGGCTGATCGAACCTTGACACAATGTGGCTGACTGGACATTATCCTGCATATTACATGGATACTTATCATATAAATAAATACATGCATGTGAAATATTAATTTGAGTTGGGGCTGTTCTGGGCTCTGCACTGGCCCTTTAAATCTGCTGCTAGTGAGTTTTTTTTTCCGTTTTATTTTTTCTAGATTTTTTGTTCGTTTAAATCTTTCCTGGATTTTAAAAACCATGTCTGATTAATTGAAATCATGAAACTTACAGTTTAATTTTTATTAAAAAATGTAATAAATTGTTACATTAAGGCCCTATGAAATCAGTTTTATTATTAATTTTTTCTGGAATCCTCTTTAGTAATTTAATGTAATTTTAGTAATAAAAAATCATGTCTAATTAACTGAAATCATGGAACTTATACAACTAAATTTCTATTTTTATTTTATAAATTATAACATTTTTAGGGCACTATGAAATGTTATTTTTTCCTAAATTCAGTTTTTTTTTTTTTTTTTTTTTTTTTTTTTTAAATAATATTTTCTGGATCTGTTTTTCCCGTTTAGGATTCCACTTTAGTAATCAAAAAGCATGTCTAACTAAAATCATGGAACTTGTACAATTATTTTATATATATGTATATATGTATGTATATATATATATATATATATATATATATATATAATATATATATATATATATATATAATATAATATATATAAATATTTTTTTATTTTATTTTATTTTTTTTATTTTTAGGGCACTATGAAATCTGTTATTTATTTATTTATTTATTTATATATTTATTTATTTTCCCCATATTCCTTGTGTGTGTTTATATATATATATATAATATATAAATTTTTTTTTTTTTTTGACAAATGCAGGCAAAAAACGGTTATATTTTTTCCCAAATTTTGTTTTTTCTTTTTTCCTCTTAATTTTTTTCTGTATTCTGTATTAATGGTTTAATTAATCTCTTTTATATCTTCCCAAATATCTTCAAAATTTTACTTTCAACATATTACATGTTTTCTTTTATTATTTTTAATTCCATGTGTTTTTTTTCTTCTGTATTCTGTTTTTTTTTTTTTTTTTTTTAAATCTTCTCTGGATTCCACTTTAGTAATTTAATTTTAGTAATCAAAAAGCATGTCTAATTAACTGAAATCCTGGAACTTAAACAATTTAATTCTAGTTATTACATTTTTAGGGCACTATATGAAATCTGTTATATTTTTTTCCCAAATTCTGTTTTATTTTGCCCAGATTCTGTGGGTTTTCTTCTATTTTTCAGGATTCCATTTTAACAATTTAATAATAAAGTTTTACAATAAAAGGGCCATATGAAAATTTTATTTTTTCAGATATTCTGTGTTGTCTGTAAATGTTCCAGTATAAAACAAACTTCAAGCGAACTTTTATTTTGCCATGCTGCAGTGAAGAGCTGTGAGTTTGTGTGTGTATCTGATGTTTTCTCAGATGAAATGATGAAATGAAGTGACTCAGATGAAGTTCTTGTGTAGTGAGACGCAGACGAGTGTCACGCGTACTTGAGCAAACTGAGACACACACAACATGCAGACTTCACAGTTCAGTATTCACACACACTCATCCATATCACAGTTTGAAGTGTGCAGCCCTACTGTTGATTTATTCATCCAAATACGCCAAATTCCGTGACATTCCGTGTTCTACTGTAAATTCCATTTTAATGACTGAATTGTGCATTTGATTTTGCATCGTTGAAATCATAGTTGAATAGTAAAGGCACCACATAAGCTGTGGATATGGATTCAGAGAAGAGATTATAATAAACTGAGGAGACAAATGATTCATTTCAGACAACACTATGAAGTGAATCTCCCAATCGGATCTGTACACTGCACATTCAGGTTTTGTTCTCATCTGAGAGTGTCAGTGCAGTCTAATCAATAATATTACTGAATATTCAGTGTCTGAATAATAAAAGTAGTGTAAATAATAAAAGTAAACACAGTGCACAGCGCTCACCTCGACTACTAAAATACTCTGCAACAAATTTCATTATCGATTTGCATAGATTTGCCGTTACATCCGTGATTCCCAGAGGAGCAGAAATGTGAGGTCAAGGAGGAGATGGAGCTCTGCCGCGGGGTCACAGGAGCTTCCAGCCAGGGGTCAGAGGTCAAACCTTCCCACACAAACCACATTGTGATTATGGAAATGAGCTAACCAAACACGGACAAATGGAATAATTAATCACCATAGAGACAAACGAGGAGCACAACAAAGCCCTTCCCAGCGTACATCCGTTCGTCGGCAACCCGTCAAAATAAAAGCTTGATGGTTTAATGTCAACATTGATAATAATCATCAATGAGCAGCAAATCATCATATCAGAATGATTTCTGAAGGATCATGTGACACTGAAGACTGGAGTAATGATGCTGAAAATTCAGCTTTGATCACAGGAATAAATTACACTTTACTATATATTCACATAGAAAACAGATATTTTACATTGTAATAATATTTCACAATTTTACTGTGTTTTTGATCAAATAAATGCAGCTTTAGTGAACAGAAGAGACTTCTTTAAAAAACAATCACAAATCTTAGTGACCCAAACTTTTGAACAGTAGTGTAAATTCAAGTCATATGGAGAACATTTATGTTTTTCCTCATATCGCAAAATTATCGCAGAAAAAGTAAATATTGCAATGTCAGTTTTCCGATATTGTGCAGCCCTAGTATCCGTGTGTCTCTTCAGCTGGAATACTGTCAGGTTCTTGTGTGTTTTGGACTGACAGACGAGGGCTTTGCATTACACTCAGCTGAAGTAAAGAGACTGGAACATTCCCCCTCTCTCTCTTTCTCTCTGTGTTATTATTTTCATCCCTCTCTTTGAAAGCGAGTGGGAGAGTTTGGGTTTTCCAGCCAGCTCTGCTCTTGGAACGCTCTCTGTTTCCTCTGAGACGAGAGCAAGAATGCGGCCGGGCGTTCATCCTGCGGAAAAGATGATGAGACCGCAGGTCACTAATGGTTTGAGCCGCAGGTCTTCATCAGGTGGACTGAGGTCAGCCAGGGGGAAGAGGAGGAACAGCGTTACATAAGAGCCGGTGGAGTGATGGCACGCTTGGAAATGTGCTGTGAACAGGTTGATGTGGTGTGGAAAGAATCTCAGTTCTTCCGGCTTGACTTTTATAAGCAAAATTGAATTGGATTTGAATTGAAATAAATGTTTTTCCTTAAAAAAAACAAACAAAAAAAAACATACACAATACAATGCTTTTGTGTTTGTATACTTTGTGTTCATTTTAAGCAATCAGTACAGTAAGGGTTATTAAACAATAGTTGAGTTAATAAAACTGCCCAGCAGGTTTGGTCAAACATTTAACCCAATTGCTGAGTTAAAACAACCTAACCGCTGGGTTAAAACAACCCATTTGATGTGTTAAAACAACCTAACTGCTGGGTTAAAACAGCCCAATCGCTGGGTTAAAACAGTCCAATTGCTGAGTTAAAACAACCTAACCGCTGGGTTAAAACAACCCATTTGATGTGTTAAAACAACCTAACTGCTGGGTTAAAACAGCTCAATCGCTGGGTTAAAACAGCCCAATCGCTGGGTTAAAACAGTCCAATTGCTGGGTTAAAATAACCTAACCGCTGGGTTAAAACAGCCCAATCGCTGGGTTAAAATAACCTAACCGCTGGGTTAAAACAGCCCAATCGGTAGGTTAAAACAACCCATTTGACATGTTAAAACAACCTAACTGCTGGGTTAAAACAGCCCAATCGCTGGGTTAAAACAGCCCAATTGCTGGGTTAAAATAACCTAACTGCTGGGTTAAAACAGCCCATTTGATGTGTTAAAACAGCCCAATCACTGGGTTAAAACAGCCCAATTGCTGGGTTAAAACGGCCCAATTGCTTGGTTAAAACAGCCCAACCGCTGGGTTAAACCAACTCAATCGCTGGATTAAAACAACCCAACCGCTGGGTTAAAACAACCCATTTGATGTGTTAAAACAGCCCAATCGCTGGGTTAAAATAACCTAACTGCTGGGTTAAAACAGCCCAATTGCTGGGTTAAAATAACCTAACTGCTGGGTTAAAACAGCCCATTTGATGTGTTAAAACAGCCCAATCATTGGGTTAAAACAGCCCAATTGCTGGGTTAAAACGGCCCAATTGCTTGGTTAAAACAGCCCAACTGCTGGGTTAAACCAACTCAATCGCTGGATTAAAACAACCCAACCGCTGGGTTAAAACAACCCATTTGATGTGTTAAAACAGCCCAATCGCTGGGTTAAAATAACCTAACTGCTGGGTTAAAACAGCCCAATCACTGGGTTAAAATAACCTAACTGCTGGGTTAAAACAGCCCAATCGCTGGGTTAAAACAGCCCAATTGCTTGGTTAAAACAGCCCAACCGCTGGGTTAAACCAACTCAATCGCTGGATTAAAACAACCCAACCGCTGGGTTAAAACAACCCATTTGATGTGTTAAAACAGCCCAATCGCTGGGTTAAAACAACCCATTTGATGTGTTAAAACAACCTAACTGCTGGGTTAAAACAGCCCAATCGCTGGGTTAAAACAGTCCAATTGCTGGGTTAAAATAACCTAACCGCTGGGTTAAAACAGCCCAATCGGTAGGTTAAAACAACCCATTTGACGTGTTAAAACAACCTAACTGCTGGGTTAAAACAGCCCAATCGCTGGGTTAAAACAGCCCAATTGCTGGGTTAAAATAACCTAACTGCTGGGTTAAAACAGCCCAAATGCTGGGTTAAAACAGCCCAATTGCTGGGTTAAAATAACCTAACTGCTGGGTTAAAACAGCCCAATCGCTGGGTTAAAACAGTCCAATTGCTGGGTTAAAATAACCTAACTGCTGGGTTAAAACAACCCATTTGATGTGTTAAAACAACCTAACTGCTGGGTTAAAACAGCTCAATCGCTGGGTTAAAACAGCCCAATCGCTGGGTTAAAACAGTCCAATTGCTGGGTTAAAATAACCTAACCGCTGGGTTAAAACAGCCCAATCGCTGGGTTAAAATAACCTAACCGCTGGGTTAAAACAGCCCAATCGGTAGGTTAAAACAACCCATTTGACATGTTAAAACAACCTAACTGCTGGGTTAAAACAGCCCAATCGCTGGGTTAAAACAGCCCAATTGCTGGGTTAAAATAACCTAACTGCTGGGTTAAAACAGCCCATTTGATGTGTTAAAACAGCCCAATCACTGGGTTAAAACAGCCCAATTGCTGGGTTAAAACGGCCCAATTGCTTGGTTAAAACAGCCCAACCGCTGGGTTAAACCAACTCAATCGCTGGATTAAAACAACCCAACCGCTGGGTTAAAACAACCCATTTGATGTGTTAAAACAGCCCAATCGCTGGGTTAAAATAACCTAACTGCTGGGTTAAAACAGCCCAATTGCTGGGTTAAAATAACCTAACTGCTGGGTTAAAACAGCCCATTTGATGTGTTAAAACAGCCCAATCATTGGGTTAAAACAGCCCAATTGCTGGGTTAAAACGGCCCAATTGCTTGGTTAAAACAGCCCAACTGCTGGGTTAAACCAACTCAATCGCTGGATTAAAACAACCCAACCGCTGGGTTAAAACAACCCATTTGATGTGTTAAAACAGCCCAATCGCTGGGTTAAAATAACCTAACTGCTGGGTTAAAACAGCCCAATCACTGGGTTAAAATAACCTAACTGCTGGGTTAAAACAGCCCAATCGCTGGGTTAAAACAGCCCAATTGCTTGGTTAAAACAGCCCAACCGCTGGGTTAAACCAACTCAATCGCTGGATTAAAACAACCCAACCGCTGGGTTAAAACAACCCATTTGATGTGTTAAAACAGCCCAATCGCTGGGTTAAAACAACCCATTTGATGTGTTAAAACAACCTAACTGCTGGGTTAAAACAGCCCAATCGCTGGGTTAAAACAGTCCAATTGCTGGGTTAAAATAACCTAACCGCTGGGTTAAAACAGCCCAATCGGTAGGTTAAAACAACCCATTTGACGTGTTAAAACAACCTAACTGCTGGGTTAAAACAGCCCAATCGCTGGGTTAAAACAGCCCAATTGCTGGGTTAAAATAACCTAACTGCTGGGTTAAAACAGCCCAATTGCTGGGTTAAAACAACCCATTTGACGTGTTAAAACAACCTAACTGCTGGGTTAAAACAGCCCAATCGCTGGGTTAAAACAACCCATTTGACGTGTTAAAACAACCTAACTGCTGGGTTAAAACAGCCCAATTGCTGGGTTAAAATAACCTAACTGCTGGGTTAAAACAGCCCAATCGCTGGGTTAAAACAACCCATTTGATGTGTTAAAACAACCTAACTGCTGGGTTAAAACAGCCCAATCGCTGGGTTAAAACAGCCCAATCACTGGGTTAAAACAGTCCAATTGCTGGGTTAAAATAACCTAACCGCTGGGTTAAAACAGCTCAATCGGTAGGTTAAAACAACCTAACTGCTGGGTTAAAACAGCCCAATCGCTGGGTTAAAACAGCCCAATTGCTGGGTTAAAATAACCTAACTGCTTGGTTAAAACAGCCCAATTGCAATTATTATGATATTAATTATTGCCCAATTATTGCAGGTTTGCATTTCACATTTTATGGTTTTCATTTTGAGGAAAACTGAATGTGTTTTTGTGCAAGTGAGATGAGTAAATGCATGTTCACATTCAGCCTAACTACAATAACCGTCATGTTCACACACAACACCTCTGACCTTATGATTCTCTCTGTATGATGACAGGAGAGCTGTCTGACGATACATGGGAAAACAAAGTAACTTGCGTTACTTATTTGAAAAAATAACTCAGATATTTTGTTGTAAATTTAAAAGTAATGTGATTACGTAACTGAAGTTACTTGTAATTACACCCAACACTGATGTGATGCACTGTGATAATTGAAAGCAAAGCTGAAGACACATTTATTCGTGCTTTACTGCTTGAGCTTCAGGAAAACCATTCCACACATCTCCAGTTTAAAGTGCAACTTATAAATGTTAAAATGCCTTGCCGTCTTCCACTGCAGCTCTCTGAAATATTTGGTGTTTTGGATCTTCCGGGTGCCAATTATCTGTGCGTTGAGTCAATGTGAATCATTTCCTGTGGCTGCCGCAGATCCGATTTTCCCCATGACTGTTTAGTCTGTAAACCTGCCGTCGGTCAGAGTCACAGCCAAGAGTTACTGGCGGGTCAGAGCTGCGAGTTTCTTCAACGTATGTTTATGGAAAGATGATTTCTGATGAATGAAGACCTGCCTGTTTCAGCTGTACCTGGATTCTCTGTGCTTGTTATTGAAGAAACACTTTGAAAGCCTTTGTATATAATGCATTATTATTATTATACAATTACAATTTCAAATGTAACAATGAATCTGCAAATATTATAATGCATTTAACTTGAAAAGATGATATGTATTAGAAAGTACATTATGAATACCTTTTATAATGAATTATACATAAAGGCTTATTATTATTAAAAGCTGTTCTTATAGATTTGAACAGGATTCCATTAGCAGTCTTGTCGTGAAATGCTGCTCATTGCATTATTCTCTGAAACTTCATTTGGTTGAATAAAAGCGTCTGCTAAATCGATGCATGTAAATGTAATGTAAATGAAGAGAAATATAACGGATGCTGTGCTGACATGATGCTGACGGATCTGGGCTGAAACCCAGGCGTTCCATTGACAAGGTCACGGGTTCAGCTCCCAGCACAAACACTCATCTAATATGCATTTCTCAAACACTGTAAGCAGACAAAACGGACGGAATCCTGTCATAAAAATGGAATGTCACGGAATTTGGCAAATGTTTTAATTGTTACTTTTAAATTTTAGGAATTAAAAGGCATGTCTAAGTTTTTTTCCATGTTTACATTTCTGGACTCTGTTTTAATAGTGTAATTGTGTTAATCAAAAGCATGTCTAATCAATTGAATTCATAGAACATTAACAATTTAATGATTTATTAAATTCTCTGAAGATTTGCTGTGATTTACCATGTTTATGCGCCAGGTAGAAGTAGAAAACTCCTTTAATGATAGTTAGAAATGTTACGCTGTGAGTGCCACAACTATGATGTTTTCATATCGGAAGCTGGGAAGCGATTGCAGCTCTGTCAGAAGTGCAGGGATTCTCACAAATTCCCACATTTCAAGGGAAGGAAATAACTCTGAAATAATGTGATCTCCAGGTGCTGAAGCTCAGGCTAATATTTATGATGATTATGTTTATTATTATTGTTTATTTGTGTTTTCAGGGTATTCTAGATGGTTATTATTCCCTTCCACCCGTTTTTATGTCCTTCAGTTGACTCGTGGAATATTCCTCATATCCATATGAGGAACAAAATCACATTAATGTGATGTTTCTGTGATGAACTCATGCACTGTTCACAAAGTCTGGTTTGGCAAAAGAAGTCTCTTCTGCTCACCAAGGCTGAATTTATTTGATCAAAAATATTGTAAAAATAGTGAAATATTATTCCAATGTAAATCATCTGTTTTCTATGTGAATATATAGTAAAGTGTAATTTATTCCTGTGATCAAAGCTGAATTTTCAGCATCATTACTCCAGTCTTCAGTGTCACATGATCCTTCAGAAATCATTCTAATATGATGATTTGCTGCTCAAGAAACATTTATGATTATCAATGTTGAAAACAGTGACATTTCAGGATTCTTTGATGAATAGAAAGTTCAAAAGAACAGAATTTATTTGAAATAGAATCTTTTATAACATTATAAATGTCTTTACTGCCACTTTTGATTTATTTAAAGCTTCCTCGCTGAATAAAAGTATTAATAAAAAAATCTGACTGACCCCTAATTTTTGAATAGTCTAATGCTGCTGATCGACACTATAAAGGGAAAAAACAGCACAAAATGCATGCTATTATATTTAATGTAAATAAGTTTTATTGGGCATAACAATTAACCAGAAGTTAATTTTTAATTTAAATTAAATTATTATTATTATATATGAAGAGTTTGGTTCCAAAACGCGATAAACGCCATTTTCAAAAAATTGAGTTTCCACCAAAATCTGTATTGTACCGAAGAGGATTAGGGCCAAGCAATAATAAAAAAAAAAACATCTCGAGATTAAAGTTGTTAAATTTCGAGAAAAAACTCGTTAAATTTCGAGAAAAAAGTCGAGATAAAATGTTGAGAATAAACTCATTAAATTATGAGAATAAAGTCATTAAATTACGAGAAAAAAGTCGTTAAATTATGAGAACAAATTCGTAATTTAACGAATTTGTTCTCGTAATTTTACGACTTTTTTCTCATAATTTAATGACTTTATTCTCAACATTTTATCTCGACTTTTTTCTCAATTTAACGACATTTTTCTCATAATTTAACGAATTTGTTCTCGTAATTTAACGACTTTTTTCTCGTAATTTAATGAGTTTATTCTCAACATTTTATCTCGACTTTTTTCTCGAAATTTAATGACATTTTTCTCATAATTTAACGAATTTGTTCTCGTAATTTAACGAAATTTTTCTCATAATTTAACGAATTTGTTCTCGTAATTTAACAACTTTTTTCTGGTAATTTAATGACTTTTTTCTCGACTTTTTTCTCGAAATTTAACAACATTTTTCTCATAATTTAACGAATTTGTTCTCGTAATTTAACGACTTTTTTCTCATAATTTAATGAGTTTATTCTTAACATTTTATCTCGACTTTTTTCTCGAAATTTAACGACATTTTTCTCATAATTTAACGAATTTGTTCTCGTAATTTAACAACTTTTTTCTCGTAATTTAATGAGTTTATTCTCAACATTTTATCTCGACTTTTTTCTCGAAATTTAACGACATTTTTCTCATAATTTAACGAATTTGTTCTTGTAATTTAACGACTTTTTTCTCGTAATTTAATGAGTTTATTCTCAACATTTTATCTCGACTTTTTTCTCGAAATTTAATGACATTTTTCTCATAATTTAACAACTTTAATCTCGAGATGGTTTTATTTTTTTATTATTGCTTGGCCCTAATCCTCTTCCCTAGTATTGTATCTGGTCGGTATTGAAAAGTCATTTATTAATTTTACGCAAAATGTGATATCCGTCGTGTTATTCTGTCATGTTTTCTCCCTTTCTTTACAAAAACGCGACAAACGCCAGTCTCCTTTTCTGCAGAACGCGATATATCCTCTCAACCAATCACAGCGCTCCATTCCACACACTTTAAACATTGAAGCCTTTTTAAAAAGCCGTTTTTAATACCAGTGTACTCGGCAAATGTGTTTATTTAACCGTGCGGTGGCGACAGATACTCTTTAATCGCTAATGACAAATAATTTATAACATTAACAAGATGACCCGTTGAATTCATTTTGGGAACGACGGCTGAATGTATTTTTAGTAAAATGCCTGTATATAAGATAAATATTGGCAAAGTTTAGACTCTGTCATATATGTGAATCAACTTACTTTGTTTGTTTTCAACTTTTATATCGATGGATTAATTGCATTTTGAAAAAAAAAAAGTGTCATGGATTTATTGCATTTTGTGAAAAAAATAATCTGTTTTTATAATAAACCTTTTAAAATCAAAATGTAGATTTGAATTTTTAATGTTTTTATAACCAAAAGATGCTATGTGAAAGTTTGAAACAGAAAATAGTGGTTTTCATCTTGCCGCTTTCTTGGTAAAGAAAACACATTTTTAATCAAAATGGAGTTATTGCGTTTTGGAACCAAACTCTTCAAATAGTGTAGAAGTTGACTTTTCTTTTTTTTAATTATGATTTTTTTTTTTAATGTATTATATAGTTTAGCATTTGAAATTTTTTCAGGCATATATGTCACATGACACTGTTTGAGTGCTCCTAGCATTACTCTGCTTTAAACTGTGATGGCGTCTAGTGTTCAGTGTGTCTCGTGTGCTGGCGGTCTGTGGACGGAGTGTGTTCATACATGCTGAAGCGTCACGCTGTCCTGCTCATTACCACACATGAGCTCAGCTACTGTCTGAACGCTCACGGGCCAGACAGACACGTGTGTGTGTGTGTGTGTGTGTGCTTGTTTTCTTTTCTGTGGCTTTTGAGACACATCTGGTCTGGTATTCACACCCAAACAGATTCTGGGTGTCATTTTTACTTTCTTGTGTCCAGCTTCATATTGTCGCCGTCGGGCAAAAACCTCGTATCCCCAAACGTTTTGTCATAAATCATTACTATTTGTCACCCTTTATGTCTGTCTGTGGGTTTTGCAAATATTTAACCAATGGATAGAATTAAAAAGATCTTGTGACTGAACCTCATAACTCTATTGGATCCTCAAACTGTCAGTCAAACCTCGTAACTCTATTGTGAATGACGTGGCGCACACGTCTCTGCTTGTTTGCAAAGCAGCTGGTGTTTTGAATAAGTGAAGTGTTTGGTAACTGAGCGCAAACATAGCTACAGTATACTTTATAACCTTAAATGTAATGCGATGCACTTACTGCCTCTGATGTGGGCCGTCACATCATGTTTATATTGATTTAAATCAAACAGCTTTACTATAATAAATATGCTTTTAAATCAGAATTACACTCTCCAGTGTTTGTTTTCACTCGCGGATGTCTGACTCTGACGGACTCAACAGAGGAACGTCAAAGAAGGCGGAGTCTCAGAGCCACACCCACCTATTACATCATTGCTATGGACCAATGGGAGTTTGATGGTGTTTACCAGCCAGAACAAACTTTTCTGGAGAGTTCACTTTGGCAAACTGTTTTTAACTCCTGAAATGAACTTCATTTTGGTCTGATTTTGTTCAAAATTACATCACACCAGTTCATTTATTTCGCTTGAAGTATATCTTTAGATACTGCTTAAATAGCGTAATTGTGTTTGTCTCAGCGAATAGCATGCAAACTATTTTTGCACTTGTGTTAAGAGGTGAGAGAGATGTATGTTGTTTTGTGTAAATTAATTCTGAACAGATGATTAATTCAGCTCATTTGACGCACTGAAAGACACTTCAAACACTCCTGCTGCTTAAACACATGAATGATGGTCTTTTCTGTAAAAATAGGTGTTTCGTCTGTCCTGCTTGTTTTAGTCTCGAAGCAGACGCTTCATTCAGAAGATTACAGAGACGGAAACAAATGAAAGGCCCTCGCCGGTGATTCACAAAAGCTCGTGTCTTTCTTCTGAAACATCTGACAGGAGTAAACGGGCTCCTCTGATCAGCGGCTGTTCTGGCAGGAAGCGTGTTGTTCATGTAATCTGATCGCAGGGATCGGGACTTCTGGAAGAGAGAAGAGGAGTGAATTGGTTAGATCAGTAGTTTTCAGTGGAAACACTTGTGCACCAAGCCTGTTGTGCTTAGACTAGTCTTAAAAGTTAGTAATCTCATTTTTGAAAAATTGAATTGGAAAAGTAAGTACCTTTTATCTGACTGCTGGTTCTTAAGACAGTCTAAACAGAGTTTATGCAACCTGTTTTATTGAAAAAAGAACCACATGTGTTCAGTTTTCACTGTTTAATTGGAAAAAATTACAGTGTAACTGAATATTCTCGGGCTGCACAATTTGGGGGAAAAAATATAATTGCTTTTGTAATATAATGTAATTGCAATGATTTTATAATGCAATTAAAAAAGAGATACAGGTTTGCTGTGCTTGTTTAATGATGCACAATTTGGCCAGAATTATGTAATCAAATGTTAATAACAACTATTATTACACTCTAAAAGAAATGCTTGGTTGTTTCAACGGATGTTTGTGTCAGATATGGACAAACCCAACCGTTGGGTTTAATTCATTTAATTTATTTAAAAATTAAGCCAAGGTTTGGGTTTGTCCATATTTAACCAAACAACCCAGCATTTTTTAGAGTGTATTATTATTATTACTAAATAAAACAAAATAAATATTACTATTGTAATATTTCACTGTGGAAAAAAAAATCGAGTATTTAGAAAAATAATATATTATTTTTTTTACATTACAATTAGAATACTAATATTTATAGTTGTCTTAATTCACAATTTCGGTTTTATTTTGATTAATTGTTCAGCCCTAAATTATTCTGTTATAAATTAATTTATATTTTAAATTATATTTTATAAATAATATATTTATAAATATTTTTTATTTAAAAAAAAAATATATATATATATATAAATATTCTATATATATTTTATATTTAATTTTTATTAAAATTAAATATATTTAATTATTTTTAAATATATTTTATATTTAATGTCTAATATATATATATATATATAATCCTGTCTGTAGGATAACAATTATTGTTACTAAATAGAAATATAAAAATTGCAAAATTATTTATTTACATTATTCTAATTTATGTTTTGCTATTTGAACTTGCATTCATGAATAATTAAAATTATAAATAATTAATAAAAATAATTTGTGTTTTTGCAATGTAGAACATTTAAAGTAAATAATAGAGCTTGATTCAGTATATTCTACGGCTGCATAATTCATAATTTCAGTTTTATTTCGATTAATCAAGACAACCATAAAAAATAGAATTTAGTAGTAGTATTTAGTTTTTTTTTGTAATGTAAATTTTTTTTTTCTTAAATACTTTCTTTTTTTGAATGAAATATTACAATTAATTCATTATTTTGGTTAATTGTGCAGTCCTAGAATATACTGAATCAACTTTTTGGTAGCAGCTCTATTGTTTTTCATAAATGTGTATATAGGAAAAATACATAAATCATTTTAATTATTATGTAATTATAGTTTTATGTCATTTAAAATATATATATAAAAATAATGAATGAATAAAAACAAAGTCTTTGTTAATATAAGAGCTGTTGAGTGAGTGCATGTGGTTTGAGATGTAGGGAATCACACACACACACTCCCAGAGTCTGTTGATATTATTTCTCTGGCACAGATTCGTCTGTTCGCTGGACTGCAGCAGGTGCAGGAAGACTGATCTGATGTCAGTGATGTCATGTGGCAGCTGGGCTGCAGAACGCCTGCCAAAAGCACCACAGTTATGACATCACTGCATCATCATCCACGCTTGTGCGGCTGTGTCTCTGGTCACTATGGTTACGCTGCATGATGAGGTGAAAATTGAGACTCGGCTGGTTCTTGCGGTGTGGGAAAATCGCTCCTTTGCGGATGCTTGTTTCACAGCGGAGTGAATGTTTGCCAGTTGAAATCTGATTCAGCCAAATCTCATTCCTGAACACTGACTGGAGGCTGTAAATATGAATATACATGTATATTATTCATTTCAGCTATAAACAGCTCTACAGGACACAATAGTGTCATTATTCAGCTCGATTCAGTTCAAGTTTCATCCTCATCTGATAACATCTGATTTTGCTTTATTCGCTGTTATTATTTGTTTAAATTCATGTTCTGCATAATCTTGAATCAGAATAACTTCCCCTCCCTCTTGCAGCATCTCTTCTCTCCTCTGATGAAGAGGGCGGGGCAACCTGTCAATCACATGAGATCCACCAATAGCAAATCACAACCATCCAATCAATTCCCCACGGACAAAATCAAGCCCCGCCCTACATTTGTTCTTGTTTGCGAAGCGTTTCACTCTGATATACGTCACAATAGAGAAGAAAAGATTCGGTTTCATGGCAACTTCTACTTCAGCAGGTTTACTGCCTCAAATGAAAAACATGAACGTGTTTCCTTCTAGTTCTTTCGACTTATGAGAAGATGCAGGGACGTTTCTGACTCTTTGAAATGAAAACATAAAACTATTGGCAAGAGCGTCAGCTCACAAAGAGGGAAACAAGACATTGACCTTCCTGTGATTAAATGCTGTGACACAGTGTTTTGCAGACGCGTCCCAACAGGCCCGATGTCATCCTGAAGAGTGTGTTGTGCTGTTAGAAGTGTGTCTGGCGATGCAGATTAAAGCCTTCGTATATTAGAGGCTACAGACGGCTAGTCAATTAGTTCTGCCTCTAGTTAGTGCATGAGGCTTGTGTTTCCATTAGACAAGCAGTGGCATTAGGCATGCACTTAGTGAATATTAAATGTAAAAATGAATATTCATGCAATTCCTGCAGTTTCACTAGTGCTATATCTGTCACTTTACCCACTCTAAAAAATGTTTGCTCAACAACAACAAAAAAATAACGGAACAGTTTGCATCATTTTTTTTTTAAGTTATGACAACTTTGATGTTCAACTAACAAGCTACATTGAGTTAGAGTAACTTAAAGGGGTGGTTGATTTATGTTTTCACATTTTTATCTTTAGTTAGTGTGTAATGTTCACTCTAAAAAATAAAAAAAAAATACGTTAACGTTTTCCACTAGAATTTTTAACTTAAGCCAATTGGGAGAATTACATTAATTCAATGCAATATTTTGAGTTGATCCAACATAATGTTTTAAGTAAGGTGAAGATGTTTTTTGCCACAATAAAAACGCATTTCTAAGTAACATGAACTTAATAATTGTCAACATGAATGCAACTATTTAAGTTGATCCAACATAATGTTTTAAGTAAGATGAAGACGCTTTTTGGACACAATAAAACGCATTTCTAAGTAACATGAACTTAATAATTGTCAATATGAATGCAACTATTTAAGTTGATCCAACATAATGTTTTAAGTAAGGTGAAGACGCTTTTTGGACACAATAAAACGCATTTCTAAGTAACATGAACTTACCAAGCACCGCTTGTCACCGTGATGGTAAATCTCCAAAAACCCACATTAACAGAAACTCTTCTAAATTAGCATAACAAAACAATAATTACTGCTAAATCTCCCTTATCATTAATCTTGTGCAAAAAACATTATATAACATTTAATTTTAGCATTTACTCTCCCTTTCAAGTGCCATGGGCAAAGCATGATGGGAAATATAAATCCCAGCCCAGTTTCACTTAACTTAAGTTCGTCTAAATTAAAAGAAGTGTTCATACAACTCAAAACAATGAAACACGTTTACACGTCATCAGATTGTATTTTACATTAACAGAACTTAAAATTAAATACATTTTTGATTAACTGAAAATGTTAAACTATGACAAGTCATGATAGTATATCGAATCAATAGGCATAATTTGTGTGTCATCCAAGCTCAATAAAATAACAATTACAAGTAAAAAGTCTAACAGCATTTCAGAACTTGATTTTTTATTTCACAACAATATATATATTTAAGTAATGATTAAAGGTCCCCTGAATTAGTTTTTAGAGTGTTGCTGTTTGAGCTTAAACAACATCTGCAAAGTTACAACGCTCAACGTTCAATGCAAAGGGAGATATTTTCTTTTACAGAAATTGCTACAACAAAAGGCTGGTAGGGACTACAACAAGCTCCTTCACGGGTTAGTGACATCACAAACCCTAAAATTTACATAAACCCCGCCCCCGAGAACACGTAACAAAGGGGGCGGGGCCATGTTGGGCTGCTTTAGAGAAGAGGAAGAGTTGTTGTAGTAGAGTGTTGTTGTCATGCCGTCATTTTACGCCGGACTGCTTCACAAACGAGGGTCAATTCAACACAAAAGATGAACATGACGACACATGCTAGTGGATGAGTTGAATCAACTCCACAGCAACTACATAAATTTATCCACTAACCATTCAGAAACGTCTAAAAGTTGTAACTTCTTCCTGAGTCTCTCCATCAGTGTCGACTCCGGTTTGAACAATGTAAGGCTGAACACTTTTATCATTTTGGCTGCGTGAGATTCTCCAGCTTTGTTGTTATTGAGCTGTTAAAGCTCCGCCCTCTTCTGGAAAGGGGGCGGGAGCAGCAGCTCATTTGCATTTAAAGGGACACACACAAAAACGGCGTGTTTTTGCTCACACCCAAATAGGGGCAAATTTGACAAGCTATAATAAATGATCTGTGGGGTATTTTGAGCTGAAACTTCACACACACATTCTGGGGACACCAGAGACTTATATTACATCTTGAAAAGGGGGATTATAGGTCTCCTTTAATAATTCGTAGCATAAACACAAATTTTTAAGTTGATTACTCAAAAAAATTAAGTCGCTGCAACTACCAGAGTTGTAGCCCGGTCGGGAACCAATCAATCTAATCTATTTCAGTTCAAATCAACAGCTATCATAGCACATGTTAACATAGCTTATTTAACATGTATATTTAATTAAGATATTACTCGTCACTGGCATTAGCTCAGTCATTGCTTATAGAGTCAATAGTGTTTACGTTCATGTATCTACTCTTCAGCACAATGGTAACCACAAAACTTCAACATTGCACATTTTTATGCCAACAGAACTCTACAAAATAATGCTTTTTAGCCCAATTAAGTTCAGTAACTGTCAGCTGCAAAATATGTAAATTATGCAGTTGAATCAGTTGTGAAGTATCTCTGCTATTTGCAGCTTTATACTTGTTGTTGTTAACTGTACTTGTTTACTTTTGCAGTTCACCCTGCTGAATTCATATAGAATGTGTTTATCTGCATTTTACAGTGACTCAGACTCCTGAGCGATCAGGTTTGTGAAGTGTCACAGTTGTTGGTGATGGTGAGACACTGAACCACTGCTATAATAAATGCAGTTGCCTGGCAACAAGAGCAAGCTCCTGCAGTTGAGCGCAGACGTGATGGAGAAAGCTGTGAGCTTCATGTTCTCCAGATCACAGAACGCAGTCGGCGTCTGTTACAGCTCAAGTGCTCTTGTGTTGGGGACAGAAAAGTGTTGATGTGTCCTAAACTCCAACAAACACATCTCACTGTAATCCAGCTGATATGCATGACACTGTATTCATCTGATTAAGTTTACGCTACTTTCGGCTTATTTAAAAGCTGCTATCCAGAAAATATGCCGTGTGTTTTTGAGGATGAATTAGTTACTGACTCTCACAATGTTCTCCAGGTTACTGGCATCAAATGAGTTCACTTAGTATCAAGTAGAACTACTCTGCTTTGTTTTGTGTCTGCGGAATAATAACTTGTTTCTTTTGGGAAATTCTAATCAGAGTCTTCATGCATTTTATGTTTCTTTTTTCCTGTTCTCTGTGCAGCCTTTATTTGACAGTAGTAGTTAATTGTGCTTGTTGGATTCACTCATATTTCAGAGTTTTCTATTCTGTTCACTGTAGAGAGTGAGAGCTGGTACAGCTGTCTGTGCTCTTACACAATCAAGACAAACGAAGTCAAGTTGATTTAAACTACAGCTCTAGTGACATTTAATGACTGGTTGGTTGGTTGGTCCCTCAGTAATTCATTCTGTTGGTCGGTCGGTCGTTATTTTGGTCGCTCTGTCATTCGTTGGTCAGTCGTTTGTTCATTCAGTCATTCTGTCATTCGTTCTGTTGGTCGTTAGTTTGGTCGTTCTGTCGGTCTAACGGTCATTCTGTCATTCGTTCTGTCAGTTGGTGGGTCGGTCATTTTTTTAGGTCGGTCGTTTGTTTGTTAGTTCGTTTGTTTGGTCAGTCGTTCACTCATTCTTTTATTCATTTGTTCTGTCTGTCTTTTGTTCAGTCGTTCTCGGTCATTCGTTCTGAGGGTTGGTGGGTCAGTCGTTTGTTAGGTTGGTCATTCATTCGTTAGTTCATTCATTAGTATGGTCGGTCTTTCATTCGTTTGGTCAGTCGTTCATTCATTCTGTCGGTCGGTCATTCGTTCATTCGTTTTGTCAGTTGGTGAGTCGGTCATTCGTTCATTAGGTCGGTCGGCTGTTCGTTCTGTCGGTCGTTAGTTAGTTAGTTAGTTCGCTTTGTTCGTTCGTTCGTTCGTTCATTCTGTTGGTTGGTGGGTGGGTCGTTCGTTCATTAGTTCTGTCAGTCGTTCATTCTTTCTCTCATTCTGTTGGTCGGTCGTTCGTTAGGTCGGTTCATTCTGTCGGTTGGGGGGTCGGTCATTCGTTAAGTCGTTTGTTTGTTAGATTGTTTGTTTGGTCAGTCGTTCACTCATTCTTTTATTCGTTTGTTCTGTTGTTATTCATTCATTCTGTTGGTTGGTGGGTGGGTCGTTCGTTTGTTAGTTCTGTCAGTCGTTCATTCTTTCATTCTTTCTCTCATTCTGTTGTTCGTTCGTTCTGTTGGCCGGTCATTCGTTAGGAAGGTCGGTCATTCGTTTGTTAGTTTGTTTGTTTGGTCAGTTGTTCACTGATTCTTTTATTCGTTTGTTCTGACAGTCGTTTGTTCAGTCGTTCTCAGTCATTCGTTCTGAGGGTTGGTGGGTGGGTCGTTCGTTCGTTAGTTCTGTCAGTTGTTCATTCTTTTCTTTCTCTCAATCTGTTGTTCGTTCGTTCTGTTGGTCGTTTGTTCATTAGGTCGGTTCGTTCTGTTGGTCGTTAGTTTGGTCGTTCTGTCAGTCGGTCTTTCAGTTGGTGGGTCGGTCATTCGTTAGGTCGGTCATTCATTTGTTAGTTTGTTTGTTTGGTCAGTTGTTCACTCATTCTTTTATTCGTTTGTTCTGTCGGTCGTTTGTTCGGTCGTTCTCGGTCATTCGTTCTGAGGGTTGGTGGGTCAGTCGTTCGTTAGGTTGGTCGTTAGGTTAGTTCATTCATTAGTATGGTCGGTTGTTTATTCATTTGGTCAGTCGTTCATTCTTTCTGTTGGTTGTTCGTTCTGTCAGTTTGTGGGTCGGTCATTCGTTCATTAGGTCAGTTGGTTGTTCGTTCTGTTGGTCATTAGTTAGTTTGCTTGTTTGGTTGTTTGTTCTGTTGTTCATTTGTTCTTTCGTTCGTTCTGTTGGTTGGTGGGTTGGTGTGTCGGTTGTTTGTTCGGTCGGTCGTTCGTTTTTTTCATTCTTTTGCCCGTTCTGTTGGTTGGTGTGTTGCCTGTTCGTTCTGTTGGTCAGTCATTCGTTAGGTCAGTTCGTTCTGTTGGTCGGTCATTCGTTAGGTCAGTTCGTTCTGTTGGTCGGTCATTCGTTAGGTCAGTTCGTTCTGTTGGTCGGTCATTCGTTAGGTCAGTTCATTCTGTTGGTTGATGGGTCGGTCATTCATTAGTTCAGTCGTTCTGCCGTCGTTCGTTCTGTCGTTCGTTCTGGCATTCATTCGTTCTGTTGGTCGGTCTGACGGTCGTTCTGTCGGTCATTCATTAGGTCATTTGTTTGTTAGTTAGTTTGTTCGGTCATTCACTCATTCTTTCATTCATTTGTTCTGTCGTTCGTTCGTCCTGTTGGTCAGTCGTTTGTTCGGTCATTCTCGGTCATTCGTTCTGACGGTTAATGGGTTGATCATTCGTTAGGTGGGCCTTTCATTTGTTTGGTTAGTCGTTCATTCATTCTGTCGGTTCATTCGTTCATTCGTTTTGTCAGTTGGGGGGTCGGTCATTCATTCATTAGGTCAGTCGGCTGTTCATTCTGTTGGTCGTTAGTTAGTTAGTTCACTTTGTTTGTTCGTTCATTCTGTCGTTCTGTTGTTCATTTCTTTCGTTCGTTCATTCTGTTGGTTGGTGGGTGGGTCGTTCGTTCGTTAGTTCTGTCAGTTGTTCATTCTTTTATTCTCTCATTCTGTTGTTCGTTCATTCTGTTGGTTGGTCATTCGTTAGGTAGGTTGTTCGTTAGTTTGTTTGTTTGGTCAGTCGTTCACTCATTCTTTTATTCGTTTGTTCTGTTGGTCATTCTGTCATTCATTCTGTCAGTTGGTGGGTCGATCATTTGTTAGGTCGGTCGTTCGTTTGTTTGGTCAGTTGTTCACTCATTCTTTTATTCGTTTGTTCTGTCGTTCTTGGTCATTCTCTGTCATTCGTTCTGAGGGTGGGTCAGTCATTCGTTAGGTTGGTCGTTCGGTCATTCGTTAGTTAGTTCTTTCATTCTTTCGCCCATTCTGTCGGTTGGTGTGTTGGTTGTTCGTTCTGTTGGTCGGTCAATCGTTAGTTCAGTCGTTCGTTCGTTCTGTCGTTCATTCGTTCTGTCATTCGTTCGTTCTGTTGGTCGTTAGTTTGGTCGTTCTGTCGGTCGGTCTGACGGTCATTCGTTTGTTAGTTTGTTCGGTTGTTCACTCATTCTTTCATTCGTTTGTTCTGTCGTTAGTTCGTCCTGTTGGTCAGTAGTTTGTTTGGTCGTTCTCGGTCATTCGTTCTGACGGTTAATGGGTTGGTCGTTCGTTAGGTCGGTCATTCATTCGTTAGTTAGTTCATACATTAGTATGGTCGGTCTTTCATTCATTTGGTCAGTCGTTCATTCATTCTGTCGGTCGGTCATTCGTTCATTCGTTTTGTCAGTTGGTGGGTCGGTCATTCATTCATTAGGTCAGTCGGCTGTTCATTCTGTTGGTCGTTAGTTAGTTAGTTCGATTTGTTTGTTCGTTCATTCGGTCGTTCTGTTGTTCATATGTTTGTTTCGTTCGTTCATTCTGTCAGTTGGTGGGTTGGTCATTCGTTAGGTAGGCCGTTCGTTTGTTAGTTCGTTTGTTAGTTTGTTTGTTTGGTCAGTTGTTCACTCATTCTTTTATTCGTTTGTTCTGTCGGTTGGTGGGTTGGCTGTTTGTTCGTTCTGTTGGTCGGTCGTTCGTTAGGTCAGTTTGTTCTGTCGGTCAGTCATTCATAAGTTTGGTCGGTCGTTCGTTCATTCGTTCTGTCGGTGGTTAATTCATTCCGTCTTTCATTTATTTATTTTGTCAATCATTCGGTCAATCGTTCATTCGTTCGGTCGTTCAGTAGTTTGGTCGTTCGGTCGGTCGTTTGTTTGTTCGTTCTGTTGGTTGTTTGTTCATTCTGTTTGTTCATTAAGGGAGACGACACGGCAGAATAACTTCAATCATAATATTTATTAACCAAAATAACATAATCAAAAAAGTCAGTATCAGTAGAGTCAATCAGTATGAACTGCAAATGAATGGATGCATCAATTGAAATGTTGTCAGTGCACATGAATGGATGTAAAACAAAATACAAAATAACAACATTAGAGCGCGGTCCTGGCAAACTGCTCCCCACCATGAGCTAAACAGCCGCCCTGATGAACTCCAACAGTATGTTTAAATAAGACGCATGATGAGGAACAGGTGTACTGAAGTCACGCCCCAATCACACGACCTGCAACAAAGGAAAAACCAAAACACCCCAACCAGCACAACCCTAACAATTCTGTCTGTTTGTTTGTTTGTTTGTTTGTTCGTTTGTTTATTCATTCAGTCTCCATTCATCCATCCATTTGTTTTTTCTGAAGTTGCAAAAAAGGCACCAACGGCTATGCAGCATTACTGCTGATTTGACCCCAGCAGGTTTTGTAGAAAGTGCCGCAGCTCTCATATATTAGACTGGAGCCGTGACCGTGCTTTGACTTTATCATGAATGAAACCTCATTCACTCAGTCAGAAACTCTCCTCTCAGCCGTCTTTGTATAAGTAATGAGAGCGAGACGAGAGTGAAGGACACATTGAGATGACGGACACATTAGGACTGATGGAGCTGCTCTGTATGGACAGATAAAAAGCAGGCAGTTCAGTGTGAATCAGAGTGTGTTTGTGCTCAGTGCGTGGACTATTAATGTGATTTTCTGCTATGAAATACCGTCATGCTGTTTTAACAGACCAATGATTAACAGCTGTTTTGCATTTGTTAAGGTAGTGTACCATAAGACACTGTAAATACATTCAAGACCTGATTGTGGGTTTTCTTCAATTTTCATTCAGTAAGCTGGATGAAACACTCCTGAATTTTAACTGAAGTTGATTCAAGATGTCAAACAGCAATTTAAATGTTAATGTATTTAAGGAAGTAGAATTTAAGTTTGGAAGTTTTAAATTTTTAATGTTTTTGAAAGAAGTCTCTTCTGCTCACTAAAGCTACATTATTTAATCAAAAATACAGTAAAAATGGTGAAATATTATTACAATGTAAAATAACTGTTTTCTATGTGAATATATAGTAAAAGGTATAAATAATAGTGATTTATAATGTTTCTCTGTTGCAGTGATATAATATTATACTGTAAACCACTGAAAGCTGAAGGCGGTGTCGATCTCAAGCCTTCAGAGGAAACATTTGGGTCGTTTGTCAGTAATGAGTAGAAAACTGTAATCAAGCAGCGTTCAGCATCACACACGCTGCCAACAACAGTCCACTCCAGTGAAGTGCTGTCGCTCACCAGAACCTGCTGCCTGTGGCTTCAACTGACACATGCAATTACACTTTATTTGGCTTTGGCGTGAGTTGTTGACACCGCTAATGAACTCTTTAAGGGTTTAAACATGGTGCTTTATATCAGCTCAGGCGCTCTTCCTTCTGCTGCTCTTTCTTGATCATCATCTGCGGCATCACACACTGACTGTACTGTCCTTTACACCTCCTGAAGAAGTGTTCAGGGGGTGTATTGTTGTTGTTTATTATTATTATTATTATTATTATTATTGTATTATTTTTTCATGCTTTTTTTCATGTTGCCAAAAACAGGCCATCTGTCCTTTGACTTGACTTGTTTTGCTTGGTTCAGGAAAGCCTGATAGTTCAGCACTGGAATCATTTGCTGTCACAGTGGCAATAAAAGGCGTCATGGTAAAATCAATACCAGGGCGAAGTGTTTCCTTTAGAAAGTCTCCTGAAGAAACATTTATTCAATCCATAAAAGACTCTCAGAGCTTGAGGGATTCGATAGGTCCACACTCGATTGATGTCTGATCATTTCATAAACAGATTTTATTCTAATGAATGTTCTTAGATGACTCCAGGCTGTTTCCATTATTTAAATCGGTTCCGGTATCTAGTGGTCTGCTGTGAATGCATGAGTCCTGCAGATGTAGATGAACAGCATGTGTAAAACATTCCTTTAAACACATAATGGGTTTTTAATCACAGGCCCTTGACGTCCTTTTATAACTCAGTATTCAGAACTAGTTTGAGGAGTTTGGTTGTTTGAGTTCTGATGAAAGTAATTAGACGACTGGTCAGAGTTATTAATTCTACGTCCACATTAATCCCGATACATTTGAACTGTCAAGGATGACACCCAGACTCTTAACCTGAAGGGAAGGATAGGATCTCAGTATAGGATCTCTGTTTTCTCACTGCTAGCCTTAAGAAAATTGCGCATAAACCATGATTTAATTTCAGATAAACAAGCCAAAAGAGAGGAAGGTGGTAGTGTTGAATTAGGCTATAAAGACAGGTGGGTGTCATCAGCATAACAATGAAAATTTATACTGAATTTACAGAAAATGTGACTTAAATGTAAAAGATAAATAATAAACAGAAGAGGGCCCAAAACCGAGCCCTGAGGCACGCCACTGGTAATCTGAGATGTCAGTGATCTGAAACTTTTAATTTAAACAAACTGAGTCTGATCCGATAAATAGGATTTAAACCAGGCAAAGGGAATACCAGTAATAATTCAATCTCTGCAATAAAATACTATATGAATCGTGTCAAAAGCTGTGCTTAAATCAAGAATGAGTACTGAAAAAAGCAGACAGAATCACGGAATCGCGGAATCCATTAATAAAAACGGAATTTACTATATAATGCGGAATGTCACGGAATTTGTCAAATTTTTGATGAATGAATAAAAAGCAGGTCGTTAAATTGCGATATAGAGTGTCTGTGAATATTAAACCACAAAAATACTAGTTAAATATGAATCCTGCATGTTGTGTGTCTCTGAAATGAATGTCGCAGAAGCGCGGTTTCAAAAACATTTTCAAAAGTCACTTCATCAGCATTTTAACGCTTTATTTGAAAAAAATCTATCGTCATACCATAAACACAGAGACTCAAAGCACTTGGCAACCCGTCAAAATAAAAGTTCAATTTAACTTGACAGAAACATATTACTGTTGTACAGTAAAATTTAGGTACGTTTCAATGTAATAATAATACTAACGCTAATAGACTTAATAATAATAATAATAATAAATCATTAAAACTATTTTTTAAAGGAACAATCTCAGTTTTTGTTCCATGTTTTAATTTTAACAATAAAGCTCTGTTGTGCAGCACTTTGTTTGATTAAAAAAAAGTTTAATTTCTTGATTAAAAGAAATTAAATTAATGTTATCCGTTCATTTGATTGCCAGAAAAATTAAAATACGCAAAAGAATTTCTGAAAAAACAAAATATATTAAAAAATACATTTTTTTTATGAATAAATTTGTTGTTTTTAAGAATTCAATTAATTAGACATTCTTTTTGATTATTAAAATTTAATTTAACCATTAAAATCGAGTCCAAAAAACTTAAAATGGAAAAAAACGGAATCCAGAAAAATTAAAACGGAAAAAACGGAATTTGGGAAAAAATAAAACGGATTTCAAAGGGCCCTAAAATCATTCGCAACTTATAAATAAATGCAGTTTCTGTGCTGTGAAATGGACGTTACGCAGACTGAAAGTTATCAATGCCTGTACAACCATAGCTGTACAATATGCATCACATGACTAAAGATGCATCATCATTTTCAAATACCATTTTCAATTATAATAACCCTGTTTGATCATCGATAAACATTAACTGTTATTTTTCTGTTTATTTAACTTTATATCTGTCTATCTATATGGATACAATATGCATCACATGACTAAACATACATCATTAGTTTCGAATACCTGTTTTCACAGTTCAAACTATAATGCAAAAATGGCTTTTTAAAATTTATCCACTTGAGTGAGTGTCTTCAAAAAGCTAATCGCGGGACAAAAACAGGTCTCAGTGTGGACGGAAAGCCAAAATATGTGTAGATGTAGGCTAAATGAGCGGCAGGCGAAACCCATTAAAAAATGTTTGTAATGCTGTAGGATCTGTTTTCAGTGCGACTGAAGGTGGTTTCTGGTGTCGAACTGCTGTTGGTTCATCAGGACGGTCCTCCGTTCATGCTGGGGCCGAGCAGAAGGTGCTCCTCAACGTATCCTGATCCATCTGTTCCTCCAATCTGGAGGTGTCCAGTGGTAGTCTCTCGCTCCATCCCATTGTGCCATCTGGAGCGAGAGATCCTCAGGGAAACCCAAACCTGACTGGGTGTGTGTGTCCAGATGGCAGCTACATCATGATGATCTGAACTGTCTCAAATGTTACAGAGAGAGAACGCATCGGTCATTGTGATGATCTCGTGTCGATTCAGCTTTATTTCTATAGCGCTTTATACAATGCAACAAACGGGGAAATAACAGAATCAAATATGAGACAAATTCCACGTGTCTATTAATCAGTGTTATATCATCAAATGCTCGTCTCATCTCGTTTTTGACAGTGTGTGTGCAGCCGCTGGTCATCTGAGGACGGCGTTTAACCGCTCGTCCTCTCTGAATGGAGGAGTGATTAGCACATTGAGCGAACGCTGTCATTTCCAGCCCATCTGAAGTCTTTTGTGTCGAGTGTTCAGAGCAGGAGCTGTAAGAGACGCCAGACAATAGCTGGAGCTGCAGATTACCTGCTCACTTCTCATTCTAATGAAATCACCGCTGCTGCTCATTTCCCATCATTCACTCTGTCTGACAGGCAGCTACGGGCGTCATGTTCTCCCACTGAGCCGGTCGAGAGAGATCCCATAGGAAAGAAAAATGTCACCATAAAATCGAAACTGACAATTCTTGTTTTTAATGGAATATTGCAGTTTATTATGAATGATTTATCCATGCACATTATTATTTGTTTAAATTCATGGTTGTCATAACCTTGAATCAGAATAACTTCCCATCCTTCTTACAGCATCTCTTCTCTTCTCTGATGACGAGGGCGGGGCAACCTGTCACTCACATGAGATCCACCAATAGAAAACCACAATCATCCAATCAATTCTCTATGGACAAAATCAAGCTCTTTTTTTATTCCCTTCATATTGTCTCTTCATTCAGCAAACACATTTATACATTTAGACAAAACCTCATTTCAATGCTAATGCAGTATTTAAATTAAAACCTCACGTACACTTTAAACATTTTTTTGATAGAAGTCTCTTCTGCTCTCCAAAGCTGCATTTATTTGATCAAAAATACAGTAAAATTGTGAAATATTATTACAGTCTAAAACAGCTGTTTTCTATGTGAATATATAGTAATATTGGAAGGATAGGATCTCAGTTTCTCACTGTTAGCCTTAAGAAAATTGCATTTAAACCATGATTTAATTTCAGATAAATAAGCAAAAAGAGAGGAAGGTGGTAGTGTTGAATTAGGCTATAAAAAGAGGTAGGTGTCATCAGCATAACAATGAAAATTTAAATGTGACTTAAAGGTAAAATATAAATAATAAACAGAAGCGGGCCCAAAACCGAGCCCTGAGGCACGCCACTAGTAATCTGAGATGTCAGCTGTTTTCACGGTTGCAAAAATGGCTTTTTCAAATTTATCCACTTGGGTCAGTGTCTTCAATAAGCTAATTTTCTGTTTTCGGGTGACTGAAGGTGGTTTCAAACTCATGTTCAGGACAGACATTTTAAATCAGCTGTTTTCTATGTGAATATATTGTAAAATGTAATTTATTCCTGTGAATTTTCAGCATCATTAATCCAGTCTTCAGTGTCACATGATCCTTCAGAAATCATTCTAATATGCTTATTTGATGCTCAAGAAACATTTCTTTTTAATCAATGTTGAAAACAGTTGTGCTGCTTCAGATTGTTGTGGAAACCAGTGCTCGAGTTGTTGTTGATCTGGTGTGTATCCGTTTCAGTCCAGCATGTCATAGCAGACTGGATTTCAATTAGGCCTTATAATTGAGACAGAAACAATCTGTGCATGTGATGAAGCAACATGTTACAAAATGGAATGTTCCTGTAACATTCACATAACTAAGAAAAAACGTTTTTAAAACATTCCGAAATAATAATGGGAATGTTAGCAAAATGTTCTTAGAACATATTTTTGTTCTGTGAGTCAAAATATTGAAATGAATATGTGTGCAGAGCATGTGTATTAATGCCAAATAGACCCTGAAACTTTGTCCCAATAAGACAAATGGCTGCTTCTGTTGCTCAACCCAATGAACTGTTGTTCTGAAATCAGTCCCTGTGTGAATCTGGGGCGGTCATGGAGCGTTGGTTTCTCCTCAGAGAACAATAAAGACATGTGGAGGGTGTAGATTGTGGCAGAAGGAATGTTTGACCCGACGGTCCCAGTGCATTCTGGGTGGCTCAGAGATGCCTGTGGTCAGGAGAACCGCGTCTGGCCTGCGAGGCGATTCCCTTAAGAGGGAGGAATGAGGACGATTGGGACACTTTGTGTTTGCGCTCATGCAAACAGCAAACGACTCGCACTTTCTTTCACAGCTCTCTCTTCTAGGGCACAGATGAGATATATATAACCGCACTCATTCAGGGACGGGCATTTATTGCACAGACGAAGAACATAATGTTTAAAAGCATATGCATGGTTCAGTTTGTCCTCTTTAATTCTGTTAAACTGAATGTATGAAGCAAACTGTTTGCTGAAAATATCCACAACTGGAATGCATCAAATGCACATGAAGGATGTGTTTATTACTTTAATAATAGTAGGTATATATACTGTACATACACACACACTCTAAAAAATGCTGGGTTGAAAATGGAAAAACAATTGGGTTATTTTAAAATGGGTTGTTTTAAACCCAGCGATTAGGTTGTTTTAACCCAGCGTTTGGGCTCTTTTAACCCAGCTATTGGGTTGTTTTAACCCAACGTTTGGGCTCTTTTAACCCAGCTATTGGGTTGTTTTAACCCAGCGATTGGGCTCTTTTA
The DNA here is from genome assembly GCA_036281575.1 of Ancherythroculter nigrocauda. NCBI lineage: Eukaryota > Metazoa > Chordata > Actinopteri > Cypriniformes > Xenocyprididae > Ancherythroculter > Ancherythroculter nigrocauda. The sequence goes on from VTFQ01000006.1 coordinate 45,912,403, forward strand.
ACCTAGCGATTGGGTTGTTTTAACCCAGTGATTGGGCTCTTTTAACCCAGCGATTGGGTTGTTTTAACCCAGTGATTGGGTTGTTTTAAACTCAGCGATTGGACTGTTTTAAACTTGGCGATTGGGTTGTTTTAAACCCAGTGATTAGGTTGTTTTAACCCAGCGATTGGGCTCTTTTAACTCAGCGATTGGGCTGTTTTAACCCAGTGATTGGGTTGTTTTAAACTCAGCGATTGGACTGTTTTAAACTTGGCGATTGGGTTGTTTTAACCCAGAGATTGGGTTGTTTTAAACTCGGCCATTGGGTTTTTTTTAACTCAGCGATTGGGCTGTTTTAAACTTGGCGATTGGGTTATTTTAACCCAGAGATTGGGTTGTTTTAAACTCGGCGATTGGGTTGTTTTAAACCCAGCGAATGGGTTGTTTTAAACTCAGCGTCAGCGATTGGGTTGTTTTAACCAAGAGATTGAGTTGTTTTAACCCAGCGATTGGCCGCATTTAACCCAGCGAATGGGTCGTTTTAACCCAGTGATTGGGCTCTTTTAACCCAGTGATTGGGTTGTTTTAAACCCAGCGATTAGGTTGTTTTAACCCAGCGATTGGGCGCTTTTAACACAGCGATTGGGCACATTTAACCCAGCGAATGGGTTGTTTTAACCCAGCGATTGGGCTCTTTTAACCCAGCAATTGGGCTCTTTTAACCCAGCAATTGGGTTGTTTTAAACCCAGCGATTAGGTTGTTTTAACCCAGCTATTGGGTTGTTTTAACTCAGCGATTGGGCTGTTTTAACCCAGTGATTGGGTTGTTTTAAACTCAGCGATTGGACTGTTTTAAACTTGGCGATTGGGTTGTTTTAACCCAGAGATTGGGTTGTTTTAAACTCAGCGATTGGGCTGTTTTAAACTCGGCGATCGGGCTGTTTTAACCCAGCGATTAGGCTGTTTTAACCCAGTGATTGGGTTGTTTTAAACTCAGCGATTGGGCTGTTTTAAACTCTGTGATTGGGCTGTTTTAAACTCGGCGATTTGTCTGTTTTAACCCAGCGATTGGGTCAAAACAACCCAGCGGTTGGGTTAAATGTTTGCCCAACGTGCTGGCCAGTTTTATTTAACCCAACTATTGTTTAAAAATGACTGTATGTCTGTTTTAAAATGAACACAAAATGTTGGAAATTAAAAATCAGACACAATCACTAGAGGCAACAATAATAATCAAAAGGTGAACATTTAATCAGCAATTTAATAAATGTTTATTGTTTAATTATTATTCATTAAACTTATTAATGTTTATTTATTAAACATATTGATAAATGTTAATTTCCAGCATACTTTGGGTTCATTTTAAGCAATAGTTGAGTTAAATAAAACTACCTAGCAGGTTGGGCAACCCAACCACTGGGTTAAAAGACCCATTCACTGGGTTTGTCCATTTTTTGGTTTGTCCATCACAATAAAGAGTCAGAGACGCACAACATGCAGACGTCTGATTTCAATTTGAGAGTCTTTCATATTCACACACACTCGTCCATATCTCCATTTAATTAAATGTGCAGCCCTACTTTTGATTTATTCAGCCAACATTTGCCAAATTTCCGTGACATTCCGTGTTCTACTGTAAATTCCACTTTAATGACTGCTTCGTTCTGTTTTCTGCATGGCTGAAGTCATGGAGCTCTAGTTGTTGTGATGTCTCTCTGCGAGCGTCTCTATCAGGTCTCTGTTGTGTGAGTTCTCTGAAACACAGCTGGATCGGCTCACGACAAGAGCATTAACAACGTCAAGAGCCAAACAGACACTCGCTCTGAAAATAGTCTGCACGCTTCTCATTAAACTCAACCACTAATGCATTGAGCCGAGGACTAATTAACCTCTGCAGGTTCTGGAGGAGCGAGAGCTTATGTAACAGTTATGAATACTAATACTCTGACATCTCTATTCTAATGGTGGGAAAGTTCAGCTCATGATCCGATTCTTGATGCATCTTAATGTTTTATCAGCAGTGTATCTGCAGTTTGTGTGCAACTGGCTGATGAATGACCAACATTTTGCATACAATTTGTTGTGCATCACATTTATTCACTGTGCATAGAGTTCTTCATGCAGAGTGTTGGATTATGCTTTATCTAGGTGTGTATGTTTCTCATGCATATGCATAATTATTAATAATTAACCCTGTAAAGCCTGAAATATTAAACAGTTTATTGATCTTTTAGACAAAATGCAAAAAAAAAAGCTAAAAAACATGTCTCTCGTGCACATATGCAATATGAAATAGAGCATCTCTTTTCATACGCCACGTTATCATCCCATTAGACACGGCACACGTTTCGCACAGCGGGAGTCTATTATACCAGTGACTTCCTTCAGATCCGTCTCACGCTGCTCTAATCCCTCTGCTGCAATGATCTGACCTTATCCACGTCCTCAAAAATGAACCGCCTTATTAATCACATAATGAAGTGTTTGTGTGTCACACCGTGTGTGTGTGTGTGTGTGTGTGCGCCAGGGAAGATAATATATGTTCATTTATGGGCAGGAAAACGTTTAGATCCTCTTACAGTGAATTATATGATCCATACACTCTAAAAATGCTGGGTTGAAAATGGACAAACCCAGCGATTGTGTAGTTTTAACCCAATGAATTGGATGTTTTAACCCAGCGGCTGGGTTAAATGTTTGCCCAAGCTGCTAGGTAGTTTTATTTAACTCGACTATTGTTTAAACACACCATTTAAATGTTGTGTCAACATTTAACCCAACCACTGGAAAACAACCCAATTGCTGGATTTGTCCATTTTCAATCCAACTTGGTTTGTTTTTAACCCAGCATTTTTTAGAGCGCACAGAGCAGGATATTTTCCTGGATTACAAGAACGGTAATGAAAATAATTTGATTTTAATATTTTATCGGGTTCTCTAGAAATCAATATTGGTAAAAGTTTAAAACTAATGTTATGTTATGTCACCACTAATTCAAAGTTTAACCTGTTAACATATAGTGGAGACATATTTTTTTATTTTATTTTTACTGGATACACTGTTAAAAAAAAATGACTTTTCAAAGTTGTAAATAAAACAAAGATTATTGAAGTACATTTTACAAGAAAACACAATTTCGTCTTTAAAATTTCATAATTAATTTAGTGTGTTACTTGCTTTTTGAAAATCAATTTATTTGTTATTGTTACATCTTTCCTGTTTTTTTGTTTCTTGGGTTTGATATGTGGACTTTTATTTTGAAGTGTACTCTTGTTCCCATTGTTTCTGCTGTTAACTTCCTGTTTGGTTCTTGTTTCCGTGGCTGCCTTGTTTGTTTCCATAGTTACCCTCATTAGTTTCCATAGTGATTCATTGTTCACACCTGTTCCTTGTTAGCCCCTTGTTTCCCTGTTTTTTTTGTGGGTTGTTGTTTTTGCATGTTTGTAAAGCTGTTGCGTTCTTGTTCCCTGTTTGCTTTATCTTGTTTATATCATGATATAGTTAAGCAATATCACAAGCAATGAGTGCAATATCACACAAGTGCTGTTTTTGTCCAGAATATCATGAGTGCAAATGTGATACTGATTTTATACAGCAGTTCATTAAGTGAGAAGTTGTTATTTTAGACACAGTATTTTCTGCTTTTGCTCAATTTTGCCAATAAAAATATTACCTATAAAGCCAGAGCAGAACTGCTTTGCATCTCCGAGCAACACAGCGGTGTTTCATTTCTGAATGAATCCATGTTTTGAGCAAATCAATCGGGTGAATGATTCAATGACAGATTCATAAAGAGAGCCATTTACTTCATTCCTGAATGAATTAGCTGTTTGAACGAATTGAATGAATGAATGAATGATTCAATGACTTACTATTTTTTTTTTTTAGACATTTACCACCACCTACTGGCAGTTTTAGAGTATCATTGCATTAAAATGATTATTTTACATTTATTAATAATAATAATAATAATAAAAAAAAAAACATTAAAGGTATAGTTCACCCAAAAATTAAAATTCTGTCATGATTTACTCACCCTCATGACTGTTGAACCCTAAATGTTTGTGTAATAAATTCTATGTTGAATCAAATAATATATTTTCTACTTTTAGCTACTTTTTTGTAATATTTGATGCTTTTTTTATTTAACACAATAATGACTTTAAATAAACTTTTGGGGGTTATTTCTCAGACAAAGTTGATGTGTGCTTAATTTGCGATTTATTTAGATTAATTAATCGTTTAATTAATTCGATTAAAAACTTTAATCACTTGACAGCCCTATTTCAAAGTTATCTGGTCTTTAAAAATGTTCTCAAAACGTTAGCGCAAAAACATTTATACATCGTTCATGGAACTTTTTTTTTTACCTGAAATGTTACTAGTTTCAGAATGTTCAGAGAACATTAAAAAGTAACATTCTCGTAATGTTTGTTTTCAAAATGATCAAATGGAATGTTTCCTCAACGATCGCAAAACCAAGAAAAAATATTTTTAAAACATACAGAGAACATTTAAATAACATTTTTATATATTGGCAAAACATATTTTTGTTAGCTGGAATTTCTTAAAGCAGCATCAGAGGACGGACGGGTGATCTTGAACAGGTCTGAACTCGTGTGACACATGAGGAATGGGCTGCAGTGCTTCACCTGTAACGGGCTGCATTGTGTGTGTAGTTTCCTCTGTCTTTGACATCCGTCTGAATCCTGGGCAAGACGCTACACGTCCGAGGAGTGTTAAACGATCTTCCCGCCTCACCGATCCATATCAAAGGACAGGAGCACACACAAAAACTCCTCTGCCTGATCTCAGAACAGGTGTGTTTTTCTTCAGTCTGAGCAGCAGGAGAATTTAGGGTTAATTCAGTCTGACATACTGAAACTAAAGTCCACAGGGCTTATAAACGCAATGTTTTGTTTTTAAATATATTGAGTCACTGCAGGTTTCAGTCGCAGCTTCAAAGAGCTCTACATGATCCCAGACGAGAAATAAGAGTCTTATCTAGAGAAACCATCTGCATTTTTCTAAAAAAAAAAAAAAAAAAAATACACTTTTTAACCACAAATGCTCGTCTTGCACTGCTCTGTGATGCTCCACGCATTACATAATCACGTTGGAAAGGTCACCCGTGACGTAGGCAGAAGAACATTTGTTCTTGTTTGAGAAGCCATTTCACTCGATATATGTCACAATAGGGAAGAAAAGACGAGCTCAACTTCCATTTCATGCTGACTTTAGGCGTGTTGAGTGATTGAAACAGCTGAGAATAGAGCCGCTCACCCGTCTGTGTCTCACAGGTCTGAATCAGACGCCACTGATCACATGAAGACATGACGTCTGACTCATATGGACTGAGACATATTTAGGCTTTACATTTCACCCATCTTGCATGTTATTTGTGCATCTGACCCACTTCTATTTTATTTACATGCATGAACAGAGAGAGAGAGCTTTCATTGTGAAGAAAACTTCCAGAATTTGTTTGTTTTTCAGTTTCATTCCAGCTTTATCTTTTACGTTTAATTTAATTACACTACCATTCAAAAGTTTGGAATAATATGTTTTTGAATGTTCTTCTGCTCACCAAGGCTTATTTATTTGATCAAAAATATAGTAAAAATTGTGAAATATTTTTGCAATTTAAAATAACTGTTTTCTATGTGAATATATAATAAAGTGTAATTTATTCCTGTGATCAAAGCTGAATTTTCAGCATCGTTACTCCAGTCTTCAGTGTCACATGATCCTTCAGAAATCATTCTAATATGATGATTTGCTGCTCAAGAAACATGTTGAAAACATGATACATTTTTATTTTTTCAGAATTCTTTGATGAATAGAAAGTTTAAAAAAAAACAGCATTTATTTGAAATCTTTGAAAACTGGAATCTTTTGTAACATTATAAATGTCTTTACTGTCACTTTTGATTAATTCAACGTGTCCTTGATAACTAAAACTATTAATTTATTTAAAAGTAATATAAAATATATAATCTTAGTGACCCCAAACGTTTGAATGATGTGCATTAGTCTTAAATAAATAGCTCATGTAAGTTCTGTCAGCATTCACTGACCCTCGTGCCCTTTTGTTTTAATATGGTTTAAATATTGTTTTCCAGCTGCATTGAAAGTGAATTCTTTACTAGTTCCATTTTAATTCACAAGCTTTTGATTCAATGCGATTCTTGGTTTGATGCATTTGTCTATATTTAAGTTATAATCTTCTTTGCTTACATATGAAAGCTTTAAATGGCAGTGTTTCAGACTGATGTCTTTCTGAACCGTTCATTAACAGACTGTTTTCAGGAGTCTGACCCGGTATAAACCCTGTGAGCGTCTACAGCACACGCAACAGAAACACGATCTTCTCCGTCGCAGTGATTGAGTGTCGTTCTTCACGTCAACATGCTGCAGTGAATCAGGAGTTAAAGACGCTAGCAGTGTAAAGATCTCTGTTTAAAGATCTCTGTCTGATGAATGAATCAGCAGGGTTGATGAGGAGCCGCGGGGACGACGGACACTGACTGTCCTGATCCCTACAGGAAGCTGGAAGAGAGCCGGATCTCTACATCACTCCAGCCAAAACTGTGCTGAACATGCAGGAGCGGCCAAAAGAGATGTTTGCTTTTAATGACCCTACAAGTTCAATTAAACCATTAAAATATGAGGAAAATATTGTGTTTTTAAATAGCCTAGCTATATGACGGAAGAGAAAAACTCCAAACTTGATTTATCTGACAAGATTATTTGGCAAAAGAGTCAAGCTACAGGTTTATTTTACTATGCAAAAAAAAAAAAAATGCATATAAAAACAAAAAGCTGAGAGGATAAAACAGACATTGACTACAGCAATATCTGGTTGGTTCTCTCTGTTTTTGCACGTGTTCATAATTTCGTTGTATAAAAAGGATGTCGGCACAATTTGTCATGTTTCATAGCGTTATTATTATCACAAATAAAACAATCGACTCCAAGCACAACTACAATATGACTATAAAATCTTGAATAAGTGAATTTCACTAGGCTGGACGTCACTTTTGTCCAAGGCTGTATGTGTTAAAAATGTGGGATTAGAGATATTTCTCTCTTTTTGTTTTCTATTTCCATTTATTAATTTAGCAGATGCTTTTATCCAAAGTAAAATTAGGTATATAAGTGATTCATCTTTAACATCAGAAGTGCTAATAATACATTGTTCACAATTCAAGTGTTTTTATTTGAACAAATGTGATGTAGAAGCTATTTTCACTCAGAAATTGCTAGTAAATTGCTGTTACAAAGAAATGGCACGTTGAATTAAAAAGTAGGAAAACTGAAATGGTATTTTCTTGTAAAATATACTCCAATAATCTATTTTACAGTGTAGTTTTTATTTGAACCAATCAGTCACTGTGGTCAAATAAATTCAAAATGTTTCATTTAAGAAGTAAAATAAAGTAAGCTCAAATAATCAAGGCATATTTTCACTAATTTTTACTCTAAATGAACACTAGAACAATCATATCTGATCATTTTCATTCATATGCACCAATATAACAATAGTCACATTCATACACAGCAATATTTACTTACAGATATTTATGAAAAATGACTGAATTATTGAGTGAGTTTTGAAGTGATTCACAGAAAGTCTTTGACTGCTGTCTTCTAAGGTAGCGTCCTGATTCTAGTGTCTGATTTGCAGTGCACTATATAGGCAGTGAGTCTAGTCTGGTTCAGCAGGTTCAGGGCAGCTCTCAGATGGACACGTGTGTTTTTCTTCAGGCTACAGAGCGTGTGGACAGATACAGATCTACATCAGCTGATAATCTGTAACAGGCTGCAGATGAAAACAGATCTTCTGCACATGATTTTTAATGTTTGATTAAAATCAAATCGAACCTGTCCGCACCTGTGCTCTCGTCATGAGTTGTGTCTGAGTCTGTATGCTGGATTGTTGACTCGTCCTTTCACCTGAATCCTCACCCTGAACAATTTTTTTTTAAGTAATCAGCTATCGACCTCGTCATTTTTAGATGACTTAATTCCTAATTTCCTAATTTGAACATTTCATCATCAGTGCGTCATGCGTGTGTTTGTGACTGATAGGCTTGCTGCGACAGTCGGTGTTGACGGTGTTACTGGTGTTCGTTTATATCACTTGCCACACCGTCCTCACCGTTGTTTTGATTTTTTTATAGTAATAAAAATCATTTAGTTCAGTTAGAAAACAGACTTCAGTTAAAAACTTAGTGTTAGTTCACCCAAAAATGAAAATTCTGTCATTAATTACTCTCCCTCATGTCGTTCCACACCCGTAAGACCTTCGTTCATCTTCAGAACACAAATTAAGATATTTTTGATGAAATCCGATGGCTCAGTGAGGCCTGAGCAATGACATTTCCTCTCTCAAGATCCATTAATGTACTAAAAACATATTTAAATCAGTTCATGTGAGTACAGTGGTTCAATATTAATATTATAAAGCCACGAGAATATTTTTGGTGCACCAAAAAAAAACAAAATAACGACTTATTTAGTGATGCCGATTTCAAAGCTTCAGGAAGCTTCGGAGCACAAATGAATCAGTGTATCGAATCATGATTTGGATCGTGCGCCAAACCGTCAAACTGCTGAAATCACGTGACTTTGGCGCTCCGAACCGCTGATTCGACACACTGATTCATAACGCTCCGAAGCTTCCTGAAGCAGCTTCCTATGGAAGCTCAACTTAGCTTTAAAGGGGTGGTTGATTATGATTTCACTTTTTTAACTTTAGTTAGTGTGTAATGTTGATGTTTGATCATAAACAACATCTGCAAAGTTACAACGCTCAATGTTTAATGCAAAGGGAGATATTTTCTATTACAGAAATCACTTTTTAAACGGCTGGTAGGGACTACAATGAGCTTCTTCCTGGGTTGGTGACATCACAAACCCTAAAATTTACATAAACCCCGCCCCCGAGAACACACAACAAAGGGGGTGTGGCCATGTTGGGCTGCTTTAGAGAAGAGGAAGAGTTGTTGTAGTAGAGTGTTGTTGTCATGCCGTCATTTTACGCCGGACTGCTTCACAAACGAGGGTCAATTCAACACAAAAGATGAACATGACGGCACATGCTAGTGGATGAGTTGAATCAACTCCACAGCAACTACATCAATTTATCCACTAACCATTCAGAAACGTCTAAAAGTTGTAACTTCTTCCTGAGTCTCTCCATCAGTGTCGACTCCGGTTTGAACAATGTAAGGCTGAACACTTTCGTCATTTTGGCTGCGTGAGATTCTCCAGCTTTGTTGTTGTTGAGCTGTTAAAGCTCTGCCCTCTTCTGGAAAGGGGGGGGATCAGCATCTCATTTGCATTTAAAGGGACACACACAAAAACGGCGTGTTTTTGCTCACACCCAAATAGAGGCAAATTTGACAAGCTATAATAAATGATCTGTGGGGGATTTTGAGCTGAAACTTCACAGACACATTCTGGAGACACCAGAGACTGATATTACATCTTGTGAAAGGGGCATAATAGGTCCTCTTTAAAAGTAAAATGCGCACGGCCATTCATAGTGGCGCAGAACGTCTTCAGCTCATTCCTATGGAATTCATTGTGCATGTAATATCTTGTTCTGTCTACTGCATATTTCAGTAAATCTAAAGGAGAACATCTGAACTGAATGTATAATGAGTTACAGCGAGAGATACTGCAATAGAAACATCATGTGTTGTCTTTGTTTGATTTTGCAGTATCCGTCTCTGTAACTCGATCAGATTCAGATCCACATTAAACACTCATACAGTACAAAAATGACTCCGAGTCGGCTCTAATGAATCATTCACGTGAGATTAACATCGGAGGCTTAAATCCTCGGAGTCCGTTCAGAGAGAGTGGCGACAGAGATCCGCTGGCAGGATGTCAGGGAAGGTTTCAGTGTTCATGGAGTCTGTGGATGGCAGATAAAGCATGTGTTGTCAGGAAGCTCCCGCTCCATAACGCTTCACCCACTGACTCTGTTAATTGATCACAGTGTGAAGCTCATTTCCTGTTTCCTTCAGTGGCACGAGCACAACAACACATCAACAGCATCACACACTTCTGCTCTATTACAGCTGGGGCCGAGCGACCTCATGAATATTCATGATATGGCGATTAATTAAGCAACGTCATGAATATTGTAACATCAATGTTTTATTCTTTCGTGAAGTTCATTAATCTAGTTTCATGAGTGTGAGAGCGTTTAGACGGAGATGATTTAATAGAGTCTCTCGTTTAAACTTTGAACGTTTGAGTGATGATGTGAATGAATTATTGAATCAGAGTTTTCATTCACTGACTTTAACAAATGACCAACTCTAAAAGTCTCTGTTTCACTCTTTCATCTGTTACTTTTAGGTCAATATTGCTGTTCATGACTATGAATTGTTATAGGTGGTACATATAAATAAAAATGAATAATAATTAATTAAATGATTAATGAAAAAAAAAAAGATAAAATAAGAAATGTGCATAGAAATGAATACATATGAAATATTTAATTATTAATGAAATGATTGATTAAAAATGATTTAATATGAAATGTTGGTGCATAGAAATGAAAATGAATAAACTAAAATATTTAATGAATAATGAAAAAAAAAGGATTAAATATGAAATATTGGTGCATACAAATAAAAATGATTAAAGGTGAAATATTGACACATAAATGAACATGATTAAATATGAAATATTTCATGATTAATTGAACTGACTAATACAAATGATTAAATATGAAATATCTAATGATTGATGAAATGATTAATGAAAAAAATATGTATTGATTAATGAACATGATTAAATATGAAGTATTTAATGATTAATTTAAATGACTAATATCTAATGATTGATGAAATGATTAATGAAAAAATATTAAATATTTATTGATTAATGAATGATGATTAAATGTAAAATATTGGTGCAAATAAATGAAAATGATTGAATATTAAATATTTATTAATTAAATGTTTAATGAAAAATGATTAAATATTGGTGCATATAAATGAAAATGATTAAATATGTTTATTTCCTTGTTCATTTTTACTTTATTTAATTAATTTCAGAGCAAATGCATGAAAACACACTAATGTTCAGAAGCTTGAGGTTGGTAAAAAAAAAAATTAAAATGTTTTTGAGTCTCTTTTGGCTGCATTTATTTAATTAAAATACAGTAAAAATTGTGAAATATTATTCCAATGTAAAATATCTGTTTTCTATGTGAATATATAGTAAAATGTAATTTATTCCTGTGATTCAAAGCTGAATTTTCAGCATCATTACTCCAGTCTTCAGTGTCACATGATCCTTCAGAAATCATTCTGATATGATGATTTGATGCTCAAGAAACATTTCTGATTATTATCAATGTTGAAAACAGTTCATATTTTTGTGCAAACCGTGATTCATTTTATTTTTCGTGATTCTTTAATGAATATAAAGTTCAAAAGAACAGCATTTATTTGAAATAGAATCTTTTGTAACATTACTGTCACTTCTGATCAGTTTAATGCGTCCTTGATGAGGTAAAAAAAAAAAAAAAGATAGTGTACATATTGAATATAATTTTTTTCTCTTAAGCTCTAACATCCGCCCCTCATTACATCTTATTTCTGTGATATGTTTTGAAGTTTTTCTGTTTGATTTGGGTTCATATCATCTTCTCGCCTCTGAATATTTTCCATATTTGCCGACCGGTCATCTGCTCCAGAGAGCCTTTGTTCACAGACACATCATAGAGGAGGTTATTAATAATGCATGAGCTCTGTGAAAACACTGAGTCTGATAAAGCAGCCGCAGCTCTTCATCAGTGTGTGTGTGTGTGTGTGTGTGTGTGTGTGTGTGTGTGAGTCGTTCAGCGCTGAAGACACTGTCGTTGACTCACGCCTCTGATTCACTGATGAATCAACTTCAGTTTCATGGGAATCGTGAGCTTCTGTGGTCTGGAAGTCTAAGACAAACAGAATGACTGATCATAAACTTTACTCTGATGTTTCACACACAAACACACAGAATCAAAGCTTCTCGTAGATGCAGTGCTCTTTATCTGGAGGTTTTGATATTTGATCAAATATTTGCGTCGTCGTTTTTCCACATATTACTGAGGACTTTTGACCCACACAAATATTTACCTTATTTTTAACATATAAAAGAGCAAATTTGGCTATTTTTAACTTGATTGTGCAAGATTTCTGGTTTCAGACGCTTCCGTTTATTTTAGCTGTCGTGCTTACTTGTTATCATATTATTTTAATTTAATTTAATATTTTAATCATAAACACCTTGGTTTGTAACACAAACAGTTTTACCATTTTCTGTACTCTGTTATTCTTCCAGTTATTCACTTACTAATGAATAGACATTTGGCACAAGAAATTGCTTGTTTCTGCATTGCAAAATAATGACAAACATATTTTGTTTTATTAATTTATTTATTTATTCATAAGAATATAAAAAAACTTTTATTTTTATTAAATAAAATTTGTACATTAAATATAAATATTTTATTTCATTTAAAATAATCAAATATTTAAAAAAATATATATTTATGAATGATATATAAAATATTTTAATTAAAATTAAATAATTAAAATGTGTGAATTGAATATAAATATTTAATATATTTTATTTTATTTATATAAAATAATCATTTATATTTAAAAACAAATGAGAAATTATATTCATAAAATATATATACTATTGTAATTAAAATTAAATAATTAAAATGTCAATTGAATATAAATATTTATTTTATTTAAAATAATCAAATATTTTTTAAAAATTATATAAATTATTAAAATATATTAATTAAAATTAAGTAATTAAAAATGTCAATGTAAAAATATAAATATTTAATTTAATATATTTTAATTTAAAATGATCAAATTTAAAAAACAAATGTAAAATTATATTTATAAAATAAATAAAATATTGTAATTAAAATTACATAATTAAAAAATGTCAATTAAATATAAATATTTAATTTAATATATTTTATTTTTTATTTAAAATAAAATATTTAAAATATTTTATATATAATTTATATTATTTTAATTGAAATTAAGTAATTAAAAATGTCAATTGAATATAAATATTTATTTTAATAAATTTGATTTTATTTAAAATCACAAATTAAAAAAATATTTAAATTGTATTTATTATTTTTTTAAAAATATATATATATTTTTTTAATTAAAATTAAATAAATAAAGATTTTATTTAAAAAAAATTATTTATTTTATTTTATTGAATCATTCTTTCTGTCTAAACTTGTATCACAGTACAGGTAAATTTATATCACACTCACAATAATTTTTAAAATTATTTTTCAATTAACCCCTTTATTATTGTTTTTTTCTGCATCGTGGCTGCATTGTGGAATTGTAATTCTCTGTATTTTTTTTTATTTTTTTTTTATTTCTATGACATTCATTTTTGACCGTGAGTACAAGGTGACTATTTCTTTAGGACCATTTAACCTTTTCCAATCATGTCCACAGTTGTTCTGTGTGTGTATGTTTACATAGCAAGAGCCACAAAAATCACCAAGTGTCGTATTATTCCAACGAAAAAAAATCCAAACGTAATTTTTTATGAAGTGCACCAGAGGAAATGAAACAGAAGATCCAGCTGACAGTCACTGATATCGCCGTCTCTTCAGTGATGCTGCAGTGAAACACTTGGAGAGATTTCAGAGCATCTATGGATCACGTGACCTGAGCGAGCGTCTGCTGCTCATGAGGTGTGAGTCGAGGTGTTGACATATAGACACGGCTGTTGGTCATTGCTTTTTATAGTAGTTCTCCTCTAGAAGCTGTCTGTTAAGTGCACTCGGTGAGCTGTTGCTAAGCAATGCGCTGAAGAGCTCTTGATGGATCACCTGCCATAAACTTTACTGTGGTAACAGTGCTGTAAACCTCGAGTGGAGACAGTCGACAGCTTCTGGCACAAACTCACAAACGGCATGAATCATGAGGAAAGTGTTTGTGTTTCTGCTTTAAGACTCAAGTCGTACATTATACATCACATGACAGCCAAACAGTTATTTATCGTAGAAAAACAATACCACTACTATGGAGTGAATTTTGTGCCATAATTAAACAAATCCAGCATTTTGCAAACAAACACCATCTGCTTTGCAAAGGAAAACTCGACTCGCAAACAAACAGAAAGTGATGTGCAAATACAAAGGTCAGTTTGAGCGAAAACAAATACATGTGTTGTGTTTTACAAATATAAATAAATGAGCCTACGTCATATTCCACAAATAAATACAAACCATCCTACAAATGGCATGTAACCTTTGAACAAATACCATGCATGCATACGCACACCTGTCTGTTACGATTGTAAAACACTTGCCTTTTTATGAGATCTCTCGCCTTGATTTTCTCACAAATGCAGTTGAGCAACCTCCTCTTCCAAAACAGCAGATGGCGCTTTGCTATGGGTAAATTTACGCTAATCTCCCAAGAGAAGCCCTGAAACATGCGTTTATAATTATAATAATAAACAACTTTGTTTTATAGCGTCTTTAAAAGTTGCATCTCAAGGCGCTTTACAAGAACATACAAATAAGATACAATGGAATAGGGGAAATAAAAGACATAAACATGCATCAAAACACATTTCAAGACATATATAGTTATATATAAAAGAAAATAATCACGTATAGAAAATAAGTTTACAGCTGACGAAAATGAGTGGTGAACATGTTTCGGGGCTTCTCTCAGGAGACTACTTTGTTTGTTTAATTATGGCACAAAATTAACTCCATACACTACCTGCAAAAACATTGTTTTTTCATGCACTGGTCATGACTAGTGGAAAGAAAACATCCAAAAAAGCATGAATGTTTCGCCAATCATTCTTACATATTCGGGTCTTTATCGACCCGGATCTATATCTAACACGGAATGATCTCTACCTGTTGTGATAATATAAAACTCCTCTGATATTAGAGTAACAATTACAGAAGAATAAAATAAATCATACTTTGTTACCTTTTGGAGCTTGGAAGGGCTCAGTTTGAGCAGATGTTTTATGCCATCACCACTGTCCTCGTCAGAGCCAATAAATCCCAGCAAATTCAGCAAATAATGGGCTAGTTTTATGTTTGAGGTCGCGAATATGAGCCCATTCGTGATCTCAAACATATTCTCAAAACTATATAATTTTCAACATCTTCAAAATCAATATTTTGATCGCTTACAGCTTCACCAGATCCATCCAGTAACAGTCATATTTGATTGCATTCAGTACTTGCTCTGCAATAATCGCTGAGCCATTTCATGTTTTGCTTATTCTTTCGTTTTCTGTCTGAATGAATCGTCACTTCATCATTGTGTTTCAGACATTGCCACTTTGTGGAATAAAGGTGAATTGCACTTATTCCATCATCAAAGATTAAATTATTGTTGTGCAGAAAAAAATATACATACACTCATACACACCTCGGGTCGTTAGCGACCCTATACAACTTTTGCAAAAAATGAATACAAAAATAGGCATTCTTTTATAATTTTATAATCTTTTTCTTATGTTCTTTATAATGAATTGATTGAGGAATACCAAGAAGGTTGATGTCGAAAATGAATGAGGAGGAAGGTAGTGAATGACGTCCTGGGTCGCTTAAGACCCGGGGTATGCATTTAAGGGTTAAGTCTTAATTTTATTGCAATTTATCTATTTGCATCTGTATTTCAATTTCAATACATATCTTTAAAGGAGTTGTATGTAGAATTCAGAAACCCTTGTTATTAGCGACACCGGTGGCCGTTAAGTGAACTGCAGCAGCAACTTACCGCTCGTGCATATAAATGGCAGCAGTTAAACCATCTGATCACAGCGATGTGGATATGTTTGCACCAGCTCTGCGATTCACCGGCATCATGTCAAAAAATGAGGTAGGAATTTAAATTACACTGTTATGATAGTTTGATTATAACATATATTTGAGACTATAGACTATATAGATCTATGTGAGACTATAGTTTGAATTAATCCATGATGTTACAGTACAGAATGACTCTTTCGGCATCCGTCATTGATGGAGGAGAGGCCCTCGGGAGCGCGATCAACCGTCGCATCCTTTTGATTTTCCTGGCAAAAACGTCCTTCACACAAACATCAGTGTAGGCTTTCATAGGGGAAGATCCTGTTTTTAATGTTTCGTCGCAAGCTGTTCACACAGGCTATAAAAGATCGATTAATAATTTAAAGGCAGTAAGTTTTGAGTCAGAAATCTCCACCTCAGCAGCTTTACATTCATCAAACTTTACAGTTTTATTCCTGTCTATATTCTTAAGGTTTGTTCATACTGTATATCAGTCGCCTGATTTATAGAACATTAACATGGTTAAAATATACCTTTTCCTGTCTGTTGACAGTATTTTCAGATTCCTGAAGTGATAAAAAGAGAAATCCAAAATCCCCTTTGGAAAAACCTTTAAAGGGGACATATCATGAAAATCTGACTTTTTCTGTATTTAAGTGCTATAATCGGGTCCCTGGTGCATCTACCAATCCAGAAAATGTGAAAAAGGACAACCCAGTAACTTTGTTTTGGTAATCCTTTCTCTGCAAACTTGAAAAACAAGCCACTCAGATTTCACTCCCCTAGTGCCATAGGAAGGGGATCTTATTATAATATTACTGTTAATCTGCAAGTTTCCACCCACAGCGCCGGCATTTTGTTTTCGCAAGTGAAAACGCCATGGCAAAAGTTTGCACATACAGGTTTTGCACAAAAGATGAACATGACGGCACATGCTAGTGGATGAGTTGAATCAACTCCACAGCAACTACATAAATTTATCCACTAACCATTCAGAAACGTCTAAAAGTTGTAACTTCTTCCTGAGTCTCTCCATCAGTGTCGACTCCGGTTTGAACAATGTAAGGCTGAACACTTTCGTCATTTTGGCTGCGTGAGATTCTCCAGCTTTGTTGTTGTTGAGCTGTTAAAGCTCCGCCCTCTTCTGGAAAGTGGAGCTCATTTGCATTTAAAGGGACACACACAAAAACGGTGTGTTTTTGCTCACACCCAAATAGGAGCAAATTTGACAAGCTATAATAAATGATCTGTGGGGGATTTTGAGCTGAAACTTCACAGACACATTCTGGGGACACCAGAGACTTATTATGCCCCTTTTCACAAGATGTAATATAAGTGCATCAATTATGAAACAATGAGACCATATGCTCATGTCACGGGTGTTTTGGTTTTGTGTTCACGTTTATGATTTCATGTCTTTTATTTTGTAGTTTGATTCATGTTGCTTGTTTGTGTTTTTTGCTTCCCTTGCTCCTCTTGTTTTCCCTTAGTCTATGTGTCATTTTCTCATTAGTTGTTTATGGTTTCATTGGTTCTCTTGTTCCTTGTCACCTCCCTATTGGTCGTTCTAGTCATGTGTTCCCCATGTTCTTTGGTCGTAACCTGCTGTCGTTGAGTCATTCAAGTCAAGTCTGCTCATGTTCAGTTCAAGTGGTTGTTTTGTTTGCTTGTTCACTTTGTTAAAATAAACTGCACTTGGGTTCTCACTACGCTCGCCTCCAGTGGACTCCTGTTGCAGCTCATGACATGTATTTGTTTTTGAATAATACACTGCGCTGTTTTGAATTATAAAACTATATAGTTTAGAGCCTGGAAATGCTTTTTCATTATTTATGTTGTTATATTTTTTAGAATGAAATAAGTCTATGATTTTATGTTTATTATAAAGTTAAAGATTATGATTGTATGTTAATGTGAGACACATGATTTGTTTGCCATATTAGCTGATATTTAACAGAACTAAAGCAAACGCATTTGCAGCAGGTGCATCTAATGAGAGCGTCATGAATAAACCAACAGAGCAGATGACAGACAGACTCATATATGAACATACAGCGTGATCAGCGTAGGCCGACTTGAATGACTCTTATGAGTTGTTGTTTTTTTGTCTACAAATGAAGAGACAGTTTTTTTTACTACTATTATTTAGTGTGTTTAACTGTTGTGTGTGTAATGTTCTTCTACACTGCAAAAAAAAAATATTATTTTTGTCTTGTTTTCCTGCACAAATATTTAAACATTGTTAAATCAAGATACAGTAAAATAAGTCTTATTTTTTGAAAAACGTTTCAAAATGAGTTTATGCTTAAAACAAGAAAAAAATAGCCATTTTCTTTTTGAATTATGTTTATTTTTCTGACCTCATTGGCAGATATTGAAGCTCATTTCATTTTTATACATTTTTCAGAAAAAACAAGACAATATCTTCAGTCATTTTTGTTTCAAATGTATCTTGATTTAAGAATGTTTAGATGTTTGTACTGGAAAACAAGACAGAAACACTGAGGAAGAACATCGTTTTGGCAGTGTAAAAATCATTGTGGCTGCATATTTTTGATCTTAATCAGTGAATTATATTTTTTCCAAATAAAATCTTTGTGCATTTTATCATAAATTGAAGATGTTTTTAATTAGACGCACAATTTCACAACATCCTCCTTGGAAAACAATCCAAAACAAACTTGCACAACAGTGTGGACAGTAATCCAAAAGCAGTTTCTGTTGTGGTTGGAAGCCGAGCGAAAGCTGCCAGGAGTTGCAGTCGGAGCCGGCGTGTCTCTCTCAGCAGAGCCGAGCACATTAAACCACACCGGGTTGTGTGGATGTGTAATGAGACGACAGCGACAGGGACGATTAGAGCGACATCTTCTTCCACAATTAAGAAGTGAGCGTTGTGTTTCCGTTTGTTCTCTTGTGTTTGCACACTGGAGTGTTTTGACTCGTGTTTGTGTGTTTGAGAGTGAACCCGAACCCAGATTCATGAATAATGCAGCAGCCAGCTGGTGCTTCTCTCAGGAGACGCTCGCGCCGTTCCCTCGCGCACACATGCATGCGGCGGCAGACCTGAGACGCGCGGTTTGAGTGTTAACAGGTCCGTCTGTCTGTTTCATGCGGTCTTGACTGTGGTTTCATAGTAAGAACTGGTTTGAATCAAGCATTTGGTGTTGTAGTGATGATGAGGATGACATTTGTGAGAAACTCAGGCTTTATAGCCGCTGAGACACTGGTGAGGTTTGTTTAGTTAATTGTCGTCTGCTTTATTAACTCTCACCCCCCGTATACAGAAAACAACATGAATATTCATTTGCACACCATCAGATTTAATGACTTCAGCAATACTTCTGTAATGTGATGTGAAGCATTTCTGAGTGTAACAGAATTACCAGTGAATGAAAATGAGAAGACTAAATAGCCTAAGCTGGTCAGGCTGGTTTTAGAGGGGTTTTGGTTAGCTAGGAGACTGGGAGACCAACTTAAACCAGCTAAGACCAGCCAACCAGCTTAGGCTGTTTTTAGTTGGATTTTTCAGCAGGGGTCTGTCTGTGTACCTACCCATGTGTGTACCTACCTGTCTTTCTGTCTACCTGTCTGTCTGTCTACCTGTCTGTCTGTCTGTCTGTCTATCTAACTGTCTATCTGTCTATCTACCTGTCTGTCTAACTGTCTGTCTGTCTACCTGTCTGTCTAACTGTCTGTCTGTCTACCTGTCTGTCTAACTGTCTGTCTGTCTACCTGTCTATCTACCTGTCTATCTATCTATCTATCTATCTATCTATCTATCTATCTATCTATCTATCTATCTATCTATCTATCTATCTATCTATCTATCTATCTATCTATCTATCTATCTATCTATCTACCTGTCTGTCTACCTACCTACCTGTCTGTCTGTCTGTCTGTCTGTCTATCTATCGATCTGTCTATCTGTCTGTCTACCTGTCTATCTACCTGTCTACCTGTCTATTTACCTGTCTGTCTACCTGTCTACCCATCTGTCTACCCATTTGTCTGTCTACCCATCTTTCTGTCTGTCTATCTGTCTGCTTTTCTGTCTATCTGTCTATAAACTAGCATGGTATCCATCTGAAATATGCTAGCGATGCTATAATACATACCTGTAACCGCACAGCAACACTCTAGCAATCACCCCGAGTACCCTAGTAACCATATAGCAACACCCTAACAACCACCCAGAATATCCTAGCAACTGCTTAGCAAACGATGGGTTTTTTGAATTCTGAGCTTTTAAAAATCAATCAAACTTAAAACCTTTATTTAAGTTTAATCTCTCTCTCTCTCTCTCTCTCTCTCTCTTTTACTGGCTTCTTGGTTGAAGTTGTCTTTTACATTCTCACAGTGAATATCATTTGATGGAGAAACACTGTGAAGTGGCTGTTTTGGCTGTGTGATTCAGCAGTACTACAGTAGTTCCAGCACATCTTCTGGCTCAGGTAGACAGTCGTAAGTCATTTTAGTGTGTCTCTAGATTATTCTGAGGCGTGAGGAACACATTTCCGTCTGATCGCTGCCAGAAAAACACACCTGTTTGGCCTGATCCAGGGTTAATCGTTTTAGCAGAAGTTTGGTTCAGCGCTCGGTACTTATCTAGATCGCTGGTTCTCGACTCAAGGCCAACACCACAATGATTTATCATGCAAAATTGCACTTAAAAGTTGATAAATCTGTTTATTTTACTGTCCTAACATACATGATCATATTTTTTATTGCATTTTATTACTTATTTAGCACCGTTTGGTTCATGACGCTGCGATTGAGAGCCTCTGATCAGATTTATGGAGGGTTTCTCACTGTGTAATTGTGAACAGCATCATCATTTGTCATCTTCTCGTCGTCTGACCTCCAGTATTACAACATGTTGGCTTGAACAAGAAGAATGGGCTCCATTTTTCCTCCCATTGTGTGTGGCGGCTAGTCAATCCTCTCCGTTATGTTGGAAGTGACAGGTTATCGATTCACCTGAAAGCCACTGCTGGAGACTGAAGGATGTTTCAGTGCTGCAGAACTTCAGGAAGCAAAGACAAACAAAATGAGATCCTTTAGTGAAGTAACAGCATTCAGTGTGTAGAATGACACTCACATTACCCATGAGGCCGTTTATATCAGGGAGATGAGTGACCCGTTCAATGCTAATCCACCGCTCGCTTTAACAGACAAAAGAAACGCGTTGTCGGGATGAGATAGGCTTGTACGTGCGCTCGATGATTCTCTGAGGAACTTGTCAGGAAAATAGAGTCTAACGGCACGTTTAAGAGCCAGTAACTCTCAATTAAGCGAGCCAACAGGTTGTAATGAAGTGTTGAATTAACAGGCTCCAGGCTAAATATACTCACGTCTTGTTAATTAAACATGAGGCTTCGGCTGGAGAACCACAGCAGAAGCTCATTAATGAACAGGTGTGTATGATCCTTCCTGACGTGACGATCTCTGTGTCTCAACTAAACACATCAGTCGAGTTACTGAAGTTAAAATCACTGAATAGAGCTGTGAAATCTGCTTCTGTAGAGACATGAGTCAACTTCATTAGCAGAAAAGAGTAATCATAATCCTAAAGAGAGATCCACCAATCGGAGGAGACGCTGTTACTATGGAAACGGGAAGCTTGAATATGTATATAAATATGTGAAGTTATGTATGTATGCGTTTGTTTGTGTGTGGTGTGTGTATATATATATATATATATATATATATATATATATATATATATATATATATATGTATATAGACTCTAGATTGTATCTGTTCTGTTTTGTCTGCTGAATAACAGCTCTGTGAGTCTGTGATGGAGGTTTATTTAGGTCAAGGTGATTCGTCTGCATCCGTCTGTATTAATCTAGACCACCTTGTCTGATCTCAATGTAGGTGGGAAGATATTTTCATTTATCAACATGAAAAATTCTGGCAGTATGATGCTCATTTTGCTGTAATAGATCAGTAATGGGGACTGTTTTACATCAAAACGGATGCAGTAATGTGGATCAGATGGAAGCTCTTTGATTTGTGTAGGATTATCAAAAAAAAATGGCAGCAGTTTATAAAGCATTTTTTAAATAATTTCTATCAGAAAAAACTGTATTCATCGCAAGTAGGGCTGTGTGATTAATCGAGTTTTAGTTTCTATTGTGATTTTTAGTTTCCAATGATTATGAAACGCAATAATTGAGATAAAATGATTATTTGTGCAATGTAAAGAGTTGGGAAAGAAATTGCATGCGTGTCAGTATGTTGGATCCGTGCATTCACTCTTAAAGTGACAGCAGCCTAATAAACCTGCTGCGAATCGTGAGAAATTTTCCGGTTCTGCCTAATGATTCCGGTTCCGGTTCCATTATAATAATTAAACAACTAATAAAAAATAGTAGTAAGGGAAAAATGCATAACACTCGACTCAAACAGTCCTTTCTGTGTTTATTATTCTTGTAAAATGAATTTAACAGACTGTTATTCTCAACAAATTCGCTAACACTTTACAGTAAGGTTTATTAGTTAACATAAGTTAACTACATTAACATGAACTAGTAATGAACTGCATTTCTACAGCATTTATTAATTTTTGTTAATGTTAATTTCAACATTTACTAATACATTATTAAAATCAAGAGTTGTATTTGTTAACATTAATTAATGCACTGTGACATAACATGAACAAATAGAATATAATCGCTGACGCCCTCTATACTGATTTTAAAATAATTAAAGGTGCCCTAAAACGTTTTTTTCACAAGATGTAATATAAGTCTAAGGTGTCCCCTGAATGTGTCTGTGAAGTTTCAGCTCAAAGTACCCCATAGATTTTTTTTAATTAATTTTTTTAACTGCCTATTTTGGGGCATCATTAAATATGCGCCGATTCAGCGTGCTTCCCCTTTAATTCCTCGTGCTCCCCGCCCCCGAGATCGTGACTGCCTTAAACAGCATAAACAAAGTTCACACAGCTAATATAACCCTCAAAATGGATCTTTACAAAGTGTTCGTCATGCAGCATCGGATCATGTGAGTATAGTATTTATTTGGATGTTTACATTTGAATCTGAATGAGTTTGATAGTGCTCTGTGGCTAACGGCTAATGCTACACTGTTGGAGAGATTTATAAAGAATGAAGTTGTGTTTATGAATTATACAGACTGCAAGTGTTTAAAAATGAAAATAACGACAGTCTTGTCTCCGTGAATACAGTAAGAAACGATGGTAACTTTAACCACATTTAACAGTACATTAGCAACATGCTAACGAAACATTTAGAAAGACAGTTTACAAATATCACTAAAAATATCATGATATCATGGATCATGTCAGTTATTATTGCTCCATCTGCCATTTTTCGCTGTTATTCTTGCTTGCTTACCTAGTCTGATGATTCAGCTGTGCACAGATCCAGACATTAATACTGGCTGCCCTTGTCTAATGCCTTGAACATGGGCTGGCATATGCAAATATTGGGGTCATACATATTAATGAGCCCGACTGTTACGTAACAGTCGGTGTTATGTTGAGATTCGCCTGTTCTTCGGAGGTCTTTTAAACAAATGATTTTATACAAGAAGGAGGAAACAATGGAGTTTGAGATTCACTGTATGTCATTTCCATGTACTGAACTCTTGTTATTCAACTATGCCAAGGTCAATTTAATTTTCTATTCTATGGCACCTTTTAAAAAAATCAATGTCATGATCCCTAATAAAAATAATTTTCCAGCTTTTTAAATGATTTTTATTTTGCACACCCCAACAAAATCCTGCCACTCTTTCTAGAATGATTCTTTCCTAATAAAGCTATTCAAGTCATCTGCTGAACGTTCCCATATTTCTTCATATCGCAATATATATATCACAGAAAAAGTAGATATTGCAAAGTCAGTTTTTTCCAGTATCGTGCAGCCCTAATGTAGTTCCCCGTCACCTCAGTGTGATGCAGTGTTCCCTCACCTGTTGTTTGTTCTGTTTCATTACAGTCCAGTATGTTTTACCCTTCCTGCCGCGGCGCGTCTGATAATTGCGGTCGTGTTGTCGTCGCTCTGGGGCTCGTAGTTGTCATCATTGATAATGTTTTGATGACGACTTTTAGTGCACATTTCTCTTGTGTAGCAGTGAATTGTGCGCTGGCGTCTGCTCCTCAGGCACTGTATTAAAAACAGGACAAGTCAGAAAACGTCCCAAGCGTTTAGCGTGCGCCATCTGACCTAATAGAAGAAGAATGCGCATTTAATTGAGTGCAGCGCTGCAGGCTGATGGAGGAGACGCTGCTCGTGTCCACACGGGGCAATAAATCCAAACCAACAGCGATGAGGAGATGCGCTCGGATCAGAGAGCGGCTGATCTGTTCAATATTAATGAAAGAGGGATTTATTGTTGAGCTGCATTTCAAATGTGCTGTATGAAACAGTGTGATGACACTCGTTTATTGAACGTCTCTGGCTGCAAATGCATCATTTTTCTTAGTTGTGTCCGTCACTGCTTTGACAGCTTTTATATAGACATTCATTGACTAATAAAGCAAGTGTCGTTCATGTTGGGATTGTGACAGCTGATTTGCAGCATGTTGTTTAGTGTCTACAGCACTGCTTTTGAACTGCTTTTGCATTTGACAGAAGAATTGTATATTGTACATGCGATTGAAAAAGTGTTTGCAATAACATGAATTTTTTATTAGTTTTTGAAAGTCTCTTCTGCTCTCCAAAGCTGCATTTATTTAATCAAAAATACAGTAAAAAAGAGTGAAATATTATTCCAATGTAAATCAGCTGTTTTCTATGTGAATATATAGTAAAGTGTAATTTATTCCTGTGATCAAAGCTGAATTTTCAGCATCATTACTCCAGTCTTCAGTGTCACATGATCCTTCAGAAATCATTCTAATATGCTGATTTGCTGCTCAAGAAACATTTATGATTATTATCAATGTTGAAAACAGTTCATATTTTTGTGGAAACATTTTATTTTTCAGGATTCTTTGATTAATAGAAAGTTATTTGAAATAAAATCTTATTGACCCCAAACTTTTGAATGTTACTGTATCATGGTGTGTGTATACATGTATATGTGTGTATGTATATATATATACCCATGTACAAACACATATATTACTAATGCATATATTACGCCTATATATTGTCATTTTTCCATATATACACACACACGTATATTACAATATATATTACTAATACATATATTACGCCTATATATTATGTAATTTTACCCATATATATACACACACATATTACAATATATATTACTAATGCATATATTACGCCTATATATTATGTAATTTTACCCATATATATACACACACATATTACAATATATATTACTAATGCATATATTACGCCTATATATTATGTAAATTTTACCCATATATACACACACATATATTACAATATATATTACTAATACATATATTACGCCTATATATTATGTAATTTTACCCATATATACACACATATATTACTATATATATTACTAATGCATATATTTTGCCTATATATGATGTATTTTTACCCATATATACACACACATATATTACAATATATATTACTAATACATATATTACGCCTATATATTATGTCATTTTACCCATATATACACACACATATATTACAATATATATTACTAATACATATGTTACGCCTATATATTATGTCATTTTACCCATATATACACACACATATTACAATATATATTACTAATACATATATTACGCCTATATATTATGTCATTTTACCCATATACACACACATATATTACTATATATATTACTAATGCATATATTTTGCCTATATATGATGTAAATTTACCCATATATACACACACATATATATATTACTACATATATTACTAATACATATAGTATGCCTATATATTATGTCATTTTACATATGTATGTATATATATATATATATATACACACATACGCGCGCTCATATATTACTATATATTACTATTACATATATTAAGCCTATATATCATGTAATTTTACACACACACACACACACACACACACACAAACAACTATATATTACTATTACATATAATAAGCCTATATATTATGTAATTTTACCTATCTGTATATGACACACACATATATTGTATTGCTATGATGAACTTCTGTAAAAACATCAGGATTGTTTTATAGTTGTATTAATTATTTGGTTTGTGAATATCTGATTGGCATCATCAGCACAAGATGAAAAGTGTTTCCTGATTATAATGTTTTTATGATTAGTTGAATTTTATTACCTGCCTTCAGCATCATTATCTCCATCATAACAGAGATGCTGTGTTTAGATATGATTATCAGTTCTCTTCAGTACAGATGAAGCAGAACTCTGACACACTGAACACAGGCTGTATTTCTGGAGTCTCTCTCGTCCAGGTGTCGTTCTGCAGCCGCTGGTTCTCGTTCGGCTCCCCGAGCGCTAAAAGAATCTGCGGCCCAGCGTTCCAGTGCGCTGATGTTTTCCAGCTGTTCGCTGTGAACCGCCGCAGACTTCATGCATGTTTGTCTGATGCAGTCTTGATCATGTGACCGTGTGATGATGACGTGTGTTTGTGGTGTAAACACTGTGTGTATGCAGGGGATCAGTTGTGATTGTGATTCCAGCGTAAATGTGTTTGATTCTCTTTAAATGGAGATTTATGTAAATGTTGTTTGGTTGTTTTCTCGTCTGAAGACTCTGTGTGTGTGTTTGCACAATTTAAATGCACTTTTTCAGTTTTACATGCAGTGTGTTTGTCAGTAGTTAGAGAAGGAAAGCACCGATTGCATTATATTATAGTTACATATATGATGTTAACCAGTCTGTTAAACCTTCTTAAAGAGTTTCTGCCTTCAATCTTCGGCTGAAATCAGCAGGACGTTCATGTCCGATAAACGCTGAGCTTCGTTCTGTGTGTCTAAGGGTTTATTCAGCGCTGGTGACGGTACCCGGGGCCGTATCGATCAGGTCTAGAGTAGATTCGGCTGACAGGACTGGATTGATTTTCAGATAGTTACAGAACTTCTGTGGCTTTAGTGTTGTATCATTTGTACCTCAAGGAAAATCTCCTATTACTCCTTTATAAATGGTTCTTTTTAATGAATTTGTCTGAAATTATATGTAATATTAAGCATTATAATGTCCACTGAAAATAAGTGTAAACAAGTGTCTGTTCCCAACATGAGGCTATGAGTTATTTTGCAGAAATATACTTATTTTGCACATAAAAATATATATTTTATATATTTTTATATTTTCTAGTAAAATCAAATACCTATATTTCATTTTTTATTTTATAGATTTATATTTTATTTTTTTATTTTAGATACACAGATACACAGATACAGATATTTTATTTGTCTGTAATTTATATTTATTTAATATTTTATAATATATTTTATTTTATTTATTTTATATATTGTAGATTTTTGATTACTATCTTAAAAAATACAATAAATGTAAAAGAAAATCAAATTTCTTTATATATACATATAGCAAAATAGCAAACCTTTTCTATATATATATATATATATATATATATATATATATATATATAATTTGCAATATATAAAATTAATATTAATAATTATATTAGACTTGTGCTTTCATATTTATTGTATCTTTTATGTTTTTTTATGTATTTCATGTATTTTTTGCATGACACTTATTTTACATAATACAAATTTAACGTATTAAAATTAAATGTAAATGGCAAATATAGAAATAAAACCATTTCAAAATATGAATAAAAAACTATAATATTTATTTTGCAGAAAAATACTTAAAAGCACATAAAAATATATATTTTACAAATTTTGCATGTCACTGTCACTGCAATATATTCTTTATATATTTTATTATAATCAAATATATTCATTTATATAATCTTTATTGTACTATATATTATTTTTTATATTAAAGATTTATATTTTATTTTTTTCTATTTTAGATACACTCATATTTTATTTGATTATAATTCATATGTATTTTATATTAATTTTTATATATTGTATATTTAATTTTATTCTATTTAAGTTTTTAGATTTTAGATTACTAATATTTAGATTATTTATATATATATATATATATATATATATATATATATATATATATATATATATATATATATATATATAATATTTCATATATAAAATATAATATTTGCATTTTATATATATATATATATATATATATATATAAAATTAAATATTTTTTTTATATATATAATTTTTATATAATTTTATATAAAAAATGTTTTTTAAATATTTATTGTATTTTTTATTTTTGGATTACACTTATTTTACATAATAAAATATTTAAATTAAATGAAAATGGAAAATATAAAAATAAAACCAATTCAAAATATGAATAGAAACTATAATAGCGTGACAATAAACACACACCTCTCTATATATCAGCTGTGTTAGTTAGTTGTCTGATGAGTGTGTGTGAATGAAATGCTGTTGGGTCAAATGGTTTATGATGATGAAGCACATGTGCGTCTTATTCCAAACACAGACTACAGCATTAATAATGCAGGCCGAGACGATCAATACAGCAGCCGATCGATGACACACACTCTCTCTCTGTGTGTGTGTGTGTGTGAGATGTTGTAGTGTTTCTCTACTGATGAGTGTCTGATAACAGCGTTCGGTGTAAACGTCTCTACCATTATGAAACAAAATCATCTCATGTGAGTTTACAGCACTGTTATTTTTCGCCATACAAGCACATTAGTGTTCATATTAGAGCTCAGTATAATGAGAAGAATTAGCATAATTATGATCATCAGAACATCAAAACATGCAGTGAAGATGAGGAACTGGCACACAAACTGCGTCTGAATGAGAATCTCACGGTATAAACTCACTGACATGATAATGAATGACGACCCGTGACCTGCGCGTCTCTCATGTTTTGTTGTGTCTATAATTACAGCTCTTATCACAGATGCGTGTGGATTCATTGTTCGGCGTGTCGAGTGATTTCTCTGCTTCATATCGCTCTCATCAGATCACAGTAGGGAGGTGATTTTCTACATGTTCAGATTATTTTTGTTTTCACTGAGGATTCATAATATTCAGAATTGCAAACTGCCGTAATGAACCTCCCGTCTGCAGGATTATCCATCACTCAGAATCATTACACACTGCTTCTGGCTTCATTTCAGGCCTCTTCGCAGATCTAGGTAATTTATTGCAATGCGGCATTGCCGTTTTACTTGTTAATACAGCGCGTCTGAAGTGAGTTATGGAGGTTTATGCCTGTTGGTATTGTTTTTCGGATCAGTTGAGCGTGTGAGTGTGTGTTTGGAGCATCACGTGAGCACGCACAGCTTCAGTACTCGTGTTCTGGGATTCTTGTGTAGGTTGTTTTCCGGCGCGAGTCCAACAGAGAGAGAGAGATGAAGCTTACGACTCCAACGCTCGATTCATGCATCTCTGAAGGATTCTCTTCAGCTGAACACCACACACACACTCACACATACGACACACACTCAAACACACACTCTCTCGCCCACCATCAGATACTCATCCAAACACTGATCGGTTCACAGAGCTGCACACACACTGCAGCAGTTACTGTACGTGTCAGAAAACACTGACGTTCTCATTGAATATCTGCAATAAACACATGTGCAATCCTGACACACAGAGCATGTGCACAACACGCATGTTTCAGTTAGATGTGTGGAAACTGGCAGGTCAACTCTAAATACTATGGAATTTAATGATTTATTTCAATTTCTGCATGTGCAATCAATGGCATATATATACAGTGCATCCGGAAAGTATTCACAACGCTTCACTTTTTCCACATTTTGTTATGTTACAGCCTTATTTCAAAATGCATTAAATTCATTATTTTCCTCAAAATTCTACAAACAATGACAACATGAAAGAAGTTTGTTTGAAATCTTTGCAAATGTATTAAAGGTGCCCTAGAATCAAAAATTTAATTTACCTCGGCATAGTTGAATAACAAGAGTTCAGTACATGGAAATGACACACAGTGAGTCTCAAACTCCATTGTTTCCTCCTTTTTATGTAAATCTCATTTGTTTAAAAGACCTCCGAAGAACAGGCGAATCTCAACATAACACCGACTGTGACGCAACAGTCGGGATCATTAATATGTATGACCCCAATATTTGCATATGCCAGCCCATGTTCAAGGCATTAGACAAGGGCAGCCAGTATTAACGTCTGGATCTGTGCACAGCTGAATCATCAGACTAGGTAAGCAAGCAAGAACAATAGCGAAAAATGGCAGATGAAGCAATAATAACTGACATGATCCATGATATCATGATATTTTTAGTGATATTTGTAAATTGTCTTTCTAAATGTTTCGTTAGCATGTTGCTAATGTACTGTTAAATGTGGTTAAAGTTACCATCGTTTCTTACTGTATTCACGGAGACAAGAGCCGTCGCTATTTTCATTATTAAACACTTGCAGTCTGTATAATTCATAAACACAACTTCATTCTTTATAAATCTCTCCAACAGTGTGTAATGTTAGCCTGTTAGCCACGGAGCACAGCCTCAAACTCATTCAGAATCAAATGTAAACATCCAAATAAATACAATACTCACATAATCAGACGCATGCATGCAATATGCATGACGAACATCTTGTAAAGATCCATTTTGAGGGTTATATTAGCTGTGTGAACTTTGTTTATGCACTGTTTAAGGCAAGCGCGAGCTCCGTGGGCGGGGAGCGTGAGGATTTAAAGGGGCCGCAACCTGAATCGGTGCATAGTTAATGATGCCCCAAAATAGGCAGTTAAAAAAATGAATAAAAAAAATCTATGGGGTATTTTGAGCTGGAAGGGTACAGAAAAATGTCTGCAGCATTGAAGGTCCCAATGAGCACAGTGGCCTCCATCATCTGTGAATGGAAGAAGTTTGGAACCACCAGGACTTTTCCTAGAGCGGGCCGCCCGGCCAAACTGAGCGATTGGAGGAGAAGGGCCTTGGTCAGGGAGGTGACCAAGAACCTGATGGTCACTCTGACAGAGCTCCAGTGGAGAGAGGAGAACCTTCCAGAAGAACAACCATCTCTGCAGCACTCCACCAATCAGACCTGTATGGTAGACGGAAGCCACTCCTCAGTGAAAGTCACATGACAGCCCATCTGGAGGACTCTCAGACCATGAGAAACAAAATTCTCTGCTCTGATGAAACAAAGATTGAACTCTTTGGCCTGAATAGCAAGCGTCATGTCTGGAGGAAACCAGGCACCGCTCATCATCTGGCCAATCCCATCCCTACAGTGAAGCATGGTTTGGTGGCAGCATCATGCTGTGGGGATGTTTTTCAGCGGCAGGAACTGGGACACTAGTCAGGATCGAGGGAAAGATGAATGCAGCAATGTACAGAGACATCCTTGATGAAAACCTGCTCCAGAGCGCTCTGGACCTCAGACTGGGGCCAAGGTTCATCTTCCAACAGGACAACGACCCTAAACACACAGCCAAGATAACAAAGGAGTGGCAATTGGGCAACTCTGTGAATGTCCAGCCAAAGGCCAGACTTGAACATCTCTGGAGAGATCTGAAAATGGCTGTGCACCGACGCTCCCCATCCAACCTGATGGAGCTTGAGGGGTCCTGCAAAGAAGAATGGGAGAAACTGCCCAAAAAATAGGTGTGCCAAGCTTGTAGCATCATACTCAAAAAGACTTGAGGCTGCCAAAGATGCTTCAATAAAGTATTGAGCAAAGGCTGTGAATACTTACGTACATGATTTTTTTCCCCTCGTTTTTTAATTTTAATAAATTTGCAAAGATTTCAAACAAACTTATTTTACATTGTTATTATGGGGTATTGTTTGTAGAATGTTGAGGAAAATAATGAATGTAATAAGGCTGTAACATAACAAAATGTGGAAAAAGTGAAGAGCTGTGAATACTTTCCTGATGCACTGTGTGTGTGTATATATATACAGTTGCAAGAAAACGTATATGAAACACTTGCAGAATCTGTGAAAATGTGAGTAATTGTAACAAAATAAGAGAGATCATACAAAATGCATGCTAGTTTTTATATAGTACTGCCCTGAGTAAGATATTTTACAATAAATATGTTTATATATAATCCACAAGAGCTGAATTTATTAAAATAACCCGTTCAAAAGTTTATGAACCCTTGATTCTTAATACTGTGTGTGGTTACCTGATGATCTACAACTGTTTTTATGTTTTGTGATGGTTGTTCATGAGTCTCTTGTTTGCTCTGAGCTCTGTTCTTCAGAAAAATCCTCCAGCTCCTGCAGATTCATCAGTTTTCAAGCATTTTTACAGCAGCACAG
>VTFQ01000006.1:45950036-45988682 GCA_036281575.1 Ancherythroculter nigrocauda
TAGTACAGATGAACATTAGGATGATTTATGCTGAATGTGATTCTCTGGGACCCTCGTTCGTGTTGTTTATTTAGTTATATTCAGCGTCACTGTAGATTTAACAAGAGCAAATCGTGAAGATGTGTTTGACTCGCAAGGATTTTAAAGTGTTTTAATTTGTCCATTAATTTTCCTCAAAATAAGTTTCATGATTCATCCTCATCTTGTGTTTGATTCATTTATGTGATTCAGTTCAGTGAATCGAATCAAATGACTGATCAAATGATTCATTCTCAGCATCACTTAAAAAAAGTCTCCATGTGTCATTTTTGTTTGTTTGTTCAAATATATAATATATTAAAATATAAATATATAATGTAATAATTAAGACTTTTTCTTGATTTTTTTTTGACTGAAGCCTGCATTTATTTGATTAAAAAAATACAGTAAAAATTGTGAAATATTATTACAATTTAAAATAACAGTTTTCAATGTGAATATATTTAAAAATGTAATTTATTCTTGCGATGACAAAGCTGAATTTTACATTAACGTTAACATTTAAAAAATAGTAATTATTCCAAATTGAATTTTTTATTGTTTTAGTACAAATATCTTCCGGTCAGTATTGCTGTTTATGACTATGCATTGATGCATATAAATAAAAATGATTAAATATGATTCTTCCTTTATTGAACAATAGTGTGATTATTTAACTGTTTATCCGTCAGCGTCCCGCTATCAGGACATTTGGCGCGTTTTTTTTTTTTATTTAGTGCATTTTTTCATATCACATATTTTAGTAATCATCATTAATTAGGTGTCTTTCGAAAGCTTACGAACTCAAAAATTCATCCTGTGAAACCGTTTTAAAATGGAACGTTGCGTTAACATGGAAACGGTACTCTAAATTCTTTTAGCAGGCTCCTCCCCCTAGTGGGCGGTGTCAGGTTTCATATTACAAATTTTATTTGAACTACTTTATATTTAAAACACATATCGTCAGAAAGGTCTGAGTCTCCATATCTAGTGATTGTTTTGTGATAGAAATTTATACATTTGTTACAGGAGAATGCGTCAAAGCAAATCAGTTGAATGTGGGTGACACCTGGTGGATATTTTTGGTACAGCGCCTAAACAAAATCTCATGGGGACTTTAATTTTTGTGATATCAACTTCAAATTTGGAACAGAACATGGCTTTGATTTGATAGCAATTTTAGAGTAAAAATATTTGATAAAACATATAATTTATATAAAATAAAAACTGTTTAGTACATTACATTTGATTTACAGTAAATATAATCTTCCATAACTTTTTCATACTTTAATTTTTTGAATTTTTTACCTGTTTGTCCTTGCGATTTTAAACTGAAAGCACATGTTGTCTTCACAGGACTCTTCAGTCGCAGGAGCTGCGGTTCCTCCGCGCGTCACGTCTGCGGCCGGAGAGCTGCTCGCCGCTGCTAAAGTCCAGCTGCCTCTCAACATGTAAGTCCACGACTGAGTTAATATAGCAATGAATGCTTGATGTCTGCATTTACATCTGTAAGAGCGTTTGCTCATCTGTGATGTTTCCTGTCAGATGTTACATTTATGATTTATAGTGTACAGTATGTAAAACTGCTGTTTCCAAGACGTTTATCAGATGTTTGTACACGTTTTCCAGATTAAGTGCTCTTCAGCAGACGTACCTGTGATATCTGGGTCATATAAATTATTATTATTATTAATATTATTTTCATGTATATTGATTTTTATTTATGTATTTTTGACTGAAGTACTAAGGATAATTACATATATTATGTAGATATAGAGAGATTGCATATATTATTTTATTTGTATATAATTATAATTATAATAATATTTATATTTTATTATTATTATAACACTTTTATATTGTTAGTATTACTGTTATTATTATTTAGTAATATTGTATATATTTATTTTTATTTATGTATTTTTGACTGAAGTACTAAGGATAATTACACATATTGTGTAGATATAGAGAGATTGTATATATATATATTATTTTTTATATATTATTAATAATAATTTCATTTTATTAATATAGTAATACTTTTATATTGTTGTTATTATTTTGATTTTTTTAATATATTTTTATATTTATTTTTATGTAATTTGACTGAAGTACTGAAGTTATATATTTGTAGAAGTATTTTATATATTGTTTGATTATGTTTTTATATAATAATAATAATAGTAATGATAATAATTTAATATTATTATTATTGTATATTCTTGTTTATTCATATTTGACTGAAGTTCTATAGATAATTACATATATTACGTAGATATAGAGATATTGCATATATTATGTGTATATAATAATAATAATAATATTTACATTTTATTATTATAATACGTT
Organism: Ancherythroculter nigrocauda; assembly: GCA_036281575.1. Lineage (NCBI taxonomy): Eukaryota > Metazoa > Chordata > Actinopteri > Cypriniformes > Xenocyprididae > Ancherythroculter > Ancherythroculter nigrocauda. The sequence continues at coordinate 45,952,404 of VTFQ01000006.1, forward strand.
TTTATTGTTAGTATTACTGTTATTATTATTTTGTAATATTGTATATATTTTTATATTTATTTTTATGTAATTTGACTGAAGTACTGAAGACAATCTATATTTGTAATAAGATTTTAGATATTTTATTTTTATATTAATTATAATTATCTATCTATATATACTCAGCAAAAAAAGAAACGTCCTCTGACTTTCAACTGTTTTTACTTTCAGTAAACTTAATGTGTAAATATTTGTATGAACAGCTGATCAGCTGTCCTTCCTGTCTCCCTGTAGCGCTGTCTCAGGCGTCTCACAGTGCGGACATGGCAATTTATTGCCCTATAGCCACATCAGCAGTCCTCATGCCTCCCTGCAGCATGCCTAATGCACGTTCACGCAGATGAGCAGGGACCCTGGGCATCTTTCTTTGGGTGTTTTTCACAGTCGGTAGACAAGTCTCTTTAGTGTCCTGCGTTTTTAGAACTGTGACCTTAAATGCCTACTTTTTGTAAGCTGTTAAGGTCTTAACGACCATTCCAGAGGTGCATGTTAATTAATTGATTATGGTTAATTGAACATGCATGGAAAACATTGTTTAAACCCTTTACAATGAAGATCTGTAAAGTTATTTGGATTTTTACAACATTATTGTTGAAATGCAGAGTCCTGAAAAAAGGGACGTTTCTTTTTTTGCTGAGTATATATATATATATATATATATATATATATATATCATTATTGTATTTTTTATCTATTTTAATGTATATTTATTTTTATGTATATTTGACTGAAGTACTGAAGATAATTACAAATATGTAGATATAGAGAAATTGTATATATTGTTTTATTTTTTATATTTTAATTCTAATAATGTTTATATTTAATTATTATATTATATTAATACTATATTATTTTTAGATTTATTTTTATGTGTATTTATTAATATTTGACTGAACTACTGAAGATAAAATCTATATTTTATATAGTTTAACTTTTATACAATTAAATATTATCATATAATATTATTATTATTATTATTATGTATAAATGTTATTTTTAAATATTTGTTTTAATGTATACTTATATTATATATATATATATATATATATATATATATATATATATATATATATATATATATATATATTAATTATTAATATTCAGCCACACTTGAAGCATCTGAATGACTGAATACTGAAGATAAAATAATTAAATTAACACACAATTTAATAAAAATCTAGGTGTGTTAATGCATCAGCTGATGTGATTATGTCAGGATCATGTGTTTGAAGGATGAGTGTGTGTGTGTGTGTGTGTGTGTGTGTGTGTGTGTGTGCTAGTGTCGGCGATCTGTCGCTGAAGCTGCTGTTCTTCAGCTCCTCATGCGAGTGATTCATGTGTCCATAATGAAATCTCTGTGTGTTTCAGCAGCTAACTTGATTTGATCTGGATTCAGTGTAATAAAGTGCTGCTGTCGGAGTTAAATCAAATCTGACAAGAGAAGCACTAGACATGATTCACACACGTGCGTCAGTGCTGATTCGGTTTCGTGAACAGAACAAAAACGACTCTGATTCTTTTGCGACTCTGTTTTTGTAGCAACATATTTCGTGAAATGCAGCTGTTCATCTGCTGACACACACTTTCAGCACTTGTTAACCTATCAGTGGCGTCCCGCGAATCCCATATGCTCCTCGTTTCTCCATCCGCTCGACTCGTGAAGGAAAATCAAAGTGTTGATGGTGTTTATTCTCTGCGGTCTCTCAAGTGCGATTACAAACACACCGGCGTCTCCTCAGGTGACAGAACAAGTGTTTCTGATGCCTGCTTTATAAAAGTGGAGAGACAGACGCCATGTTCACTGTTGAATTCTGCAGAATAGAGTTAAACTTTTTCGAGTATTACCTTTCATGCACGACAAATAAAATTATTGTCTACTAAAAGAAAGAATCGATTCTGTGAATCTGCGTTAAAAGGCCAACCTGATTAAAATATCCTATTGACTAACCAGAAGTGAGTATAAGAGCATCAGGAATATTGTTTGCTCATTATTATTTTTATTTTTTTCCGCAGCTATCTGGCCATGTACGCTTACAAACCGCAGAAGGCCGACGAGCTGGAGCTGCGTAAGGGCGAGATGTACCGCGTGACCGAGAAGTGTCAGGACGGATGGTTCAAAGGAACGTCGCTGCGCTCCGGAGCGTCGGGAGTTTTCCCGGGAAACTACGTCACGCCCGTCTCCAGGTGTCTCCTCACGTTCATCATTACTGAAACTAATGAAGAAATAAAGTATATTCTCATCACTGTAGCAGTTTAACCTTCTCAGCTATTGACATTAAAAACTGCAACTCTGTCCAGCTGCTCATCATATACTGTACGCCTGAATGTCTAAAATATTAAACATTATTGATTTACGTGTTATTTTCATATCATATTCGTAGTAATATGAATTAATATGAATTAGTAATTATAAATGCATAACTATGTGAAAAAAGTCAGAATTATGATATAAATGCAGAATTATGAGAAATAAGTCAGAATTGAGTTCTAAACAATTATGAGAAAAATTTTAGAATTACGAGTCATAAACGCAGTATTATGAGGAAAACAGAATTATGAGTTTTAAATGCAGAATTATGAGAAAAAAAGAATTATGATATAAATGCATAATTATGTGAAAAAAGTCAGAATTATGAGTTATAAATGCAGAATTATGAGAAAAAAGGCAGAATTATGAGTTATAAATGCAGAATTATGAGAAAAAAGGCAGAATTATGAGTTATTAATGCAGAATTATGAGAAAAAAAGTCAGAATTATGATATAAATGCATAATTATGAGAAAAAAGTCAGAATTATGAGTTATAAATGCAGAATTATGAGAAAAAAGTCAGAATTATGAGTTATAAATGCAGAATTATGAGAAAAAAGGCAGAATTATGAGTTATTAATGCAGAATTATGAGAAAAAAAGTCAGAATTATGATATAAATGCATAATTATGTGAAAAAGTCAGAATTATGAGTTATAAATGCAGAATTATGAGAAAAAAGGCAGAATTATGAGTTATAAATGCAGAATTATGAGAAAAAAGGCAGAATTATGATATAAATGCATAATTATGTGAAAAAAGTCAGAATTATGAGTTATAAATGCAGAATTATGAGAAAAAAGGCAGAATTATGAGTTATAAATGCAGAATTATGAGAAAAAAGGCAGAATTATGAGTTATTAATGCATAATTATGAGAAAAAAAGTCAGAATTATGATATAAATGCATAATTATGAGAAAAAAGTCAGAATTATGAGTTATAAATGCAGAATTATGAGAAAAAAGTCAGAATTATGAGTTATAAACCCAGTATTATGAGGAAAAAAGTTAAAATTATGAATTATAAACTCAGAATTACGAGTAAAAAAGTCAGAATTATGAGTTATTAATGCAGAATTATGAGTTAAACAATTGAGAAAAAATTTAGAATTATGAGTTATAAATGCAAAATTATGAGGAAAAAAATAAAAATGAGTTATGCAGAATTATGAGAAAAAAGTCAGAATTACAAAATTTAGAATCAGAATTATGAGGAGAAATATGAGAATTGCGAGCTATAAGGTCAGAATTATGAGAAAAAAGATGGAAACGAGCTTCAAACCATCCTGCTCGTTTTCATATAATTGTGTGAATAATCAATTAGTCATAATTATTTGCAGGTTTCTGTTTGATATTTCTAAATATCTGTTTAATTAAATTACAACACAAACATTAGTTTTTCTAAGTTACAGAATGTGCTGTTGATTTTACAATATTTATAATATTTCATCTTTATTGAGCCGAGGCTGTAAATGTTTTTTCAGCTGATCTTTGAGTTTTTGACTCGCAGTAACAGCACAAGCAAATAAAAGCTCCCTAAATGAACGAGCGTTTCCTGTGAGTTTCCAGATGCTTATCTCCAGCTGAAGTCATAAATCAGCTCAGCCTGTGCAGGTGCGTTTTACATGCGCAGACTTTAATGACGGGAGTTGAGAAGGTGAAATTGCTCCGCCGCCACATTGATTAGGATATATAGCTGATGCATTACTGCTGCGGGCCGCGTGATTAGCATGCGTTTCCACAGGAGAGAGTCTGGAGCGATGATTGTAAAACCAAACATGTCTCCCCTGACTAATATCTATTAGATCTTAGAGCTGCACAATTAATCATTAAAAGATCGTGATCTCGATTCAAACACCCACGCGATCTTATTCCTAAATGACAGTCTATTAAAGCTTTGATAAGTTGAATCACAGCCAACATTAAGATCTGTGTTCTGACCCAGTAATGAAACAAGAGAAGTCATTATGAGTGAATCATTGAATCATTCATTCAAGAGATCGAAAACGCTGATTCATCAGTAATGAAACAAGTTGTCTTTTAAAGTGAGTCATTGAATCATTCATTCAAGAGATTTGTTAAAAAACGCTGATTCATTCAGTAATGAAACAAGTGAAGACTTTATGAGTGAGTCTTTGAATCATTCATTCAAGAGATTCGTTCGAAAACGCTGATTCATCCAGTAATTAAACAAGTGAAGACTTTATGAGTGAGTCTTTGAATCATTCATTCAAGAGATTTGTTCGAAAACGCTGATTCATCCAGTAATTAAACAAGTGAAGACTTTATGAGTGAGTCATTGAATCATTCATTCAAGAGATTCGTTCGAAAACGCTGATTCATCCAGTAATTAAACAAGTGAAGTCATTATGAGTGAATCATTGAATCATTCATTCAAGAGATTTGTTCAAAAAACGCTGATTCATCCAGTAATGAAACAAGTGAAGTCATTATGAGTGAATCATTGAATCATTCATTCAAGAGATTTGTTCAAAAACGCTGATTCATCCAGTAATTAAACAAGTGAAGTCATTATGAGGGAGTTATTGAATCATTCATTCAAGAGATTCGTTCGAAAATGCTGATTCATCCAGTAATGAAACAAGTGAAGACTTTATGAGTGAGTCATTGAATCATTCATTCAAGAGATTTGTTCAAAAATGCTGATTCATCCAGTAATGAAACAAGTGAAGACTTTATGAGTGAGTCATTGAATCATTCATTCAAGAGATTCGTTCAAAAACGCTGATTCATCCAGTAATGAAACAAGTGAAGACTTTATGAGTGAGTCATTGAATCATTCATTCAAGAGATTCGTTCGAAAACGCTGATTCATCCAGTAATTAAACAAGTGAAGTCATTATGAGTGAATCATTGAATCATTCATTCAAGAGATTTGTTCAAAAAACGCTGATTCATTCAGTAATGAAACTAGTGAAGTCATTATGAGTGAATCATTGAATCATTCATTCAAGAGATTTGTTCAAAAACGCTGATTCATCCAGTAATTAAACAAGTGAAGTCATTATGAGGGAGTTATTGAATCATTCATTCAAGAGATTCGTTCGAAAATGCTGATTCATCCAGTAATGAAACAAGTGAAGACTTTATGAGTGAGTCATTGAATCATTCATTCAAGAGATTTGTTCAAAAATGCTGATTCATCCAGTAATGAAACAAGTGAAGACTTTATGAGTGAGCCACTGAATCATTCATTCAAGAGATTCGTTCAAAAACGCTGATTCATCCAGTAATGAAACAAGTGAAGTCATTATGAGTGAGTCACTGGATCATTAATTCAAGAGATTTGTTCAAAAACACTGATTCATTTAGTAATGAAACAAGTTAAGTCTTTATGAGTGAGTCATTGAATCATTCATTCAAGAGATTTGTTCAAAAACACTGATTCATCCAGTAATGAAAAAAGTTAAGTCTTTTAAAGTGAGTCATTGAATCATTCATTCAAGAGATTTGTTCAAAAACGCTGATTCATTCAGTAATGAAACAAGTGAAGACTTTATGAGTGAGTCATTGAATCATTCATTCAAGAGATTCGTTCGAAAACGCTGATTCATTCAGTAATAAGTGAAGTTGAGTGAGTGTGTCATTGAATCATTCATTCAAGAGATTCATTCAAAAACGCTGATTCAGTCAGTAATGAAATAAGTGAAGTCTTTATGAGTGAGTCATTGAATTATTCATTCAAGAGATTTGTTCGAAAATGCTGATTCATCCATTAATGAAACAAGTGAAGTCGAGTGAATGAGTCATTGAATCATTCATTCAAGAGATTCGTTCGAAAACGCTGATTCATTCAGTAATAAGTGAAGTTGAGTGAGTGTGTCATTGAATCATTCATTCAAGAGATTCATTCAAAAACGCTGATTCAGTCAGTAATGAAATAAGTGAAGTCTTTATGAGTGAGTCATTGAATTATTCATTCAAGAGATTTGTTCGAAAATGCTGATTCATCCATTAATGAAACAAGTGAAGTCGAGTGAATGAGTCATTGAATCATTCATTCAAGAGATTTGTTCAAAAACGCTGATTCATTCAGTAATGAAACAAGTGAAGACTTTATGAGTGAGTCATTGAATCATTCATTCAAGAGATTCGTTCGAAAACGCTGATTCATTCAGTAATAAGTGAAGTTGAGTGAGTGTGTCATTGAATCATTCATTCAAGAGATTCATTCAAAAACGCTGATTCAGTCAGTAATGAAATAAGTGAAGTCTTTATGAGTGAGTCATTGAATTATTCATTCAAGAGATTTGTTCGAAAATGCTGATTCATCCATTAATGAAACAAGTGAAGTCGAGTGAATGAGTCATTGAATCATTCATTCAAGAGATTCATTCAAAAACGCTGATTCATCCAGTAATTAAACAAGTGAAGCCTTTATGAGTGAGTCATTGAATCATTAATTCAAGAGATTAATTCAAAAACGCTGATTCATTCAGTAATGAAATAAGTGAAGTCGAGTGAGTGAGTCATTGAATCATTCATTCAAGAGATTCATTCAAAAATGCTGATTCATCCATTATTGAAACAAGTGAAGCCTTTATGAGTGAGTCATTGAATCATTAATTCAAGAGATTAATTCAAAAACGCTGATTCATTCAGTAATGAAATAAGTGAAGTCGAGTGAGTGAGTCATTGAATCATTCATTCAAGAGATTCATTCAAAAATGCTGATTCATCCATTATTGAAACAAGTGAAGCCTTTATGAGTGAGTCATTGAATCATTAATTCAAGAGATTCATTCAAAAACGCTGATTCATTCAGTAATGAAATAAGTGAAGTCGAGTGAGTGAGTCATTGAATCATTCATTCAAGAGATTCATTCAAAAATGCTGATTCATCCATTATTGAAACAAGTGAAGACTTTATGTGCGAGTCATTGAATCATTCATTCAAGAGATTCATTCAAAAATGCTGATTCATCCAGTAATGAAACAAGTTAAGCATTTATGAGTAAGTCATTGAATCATTCATTCAAGAGATTCATTCAAAAACGTTGATTCATCCTGTAATTAAATAAGTGAAGTCTTTGTGTGAGTCATTGAATCATTCATTCAAGAGATTCATTAAAAAAAAACACTCATTCATCCAGAAATGAATCAAATGAAGTCTTTATGAGTGATAATCAATCATTCATTCAAACTGATATTTATTAAAAAAATAATTAAATATTTCTTAGACAGCAGCAACTAACAGTCAGAACCTCTAGTAAATTATTTTGTTTGTGTATTCAGAATCGTGGGAGAATCGTGATCTCTATTTTAAACAAAAAGAAATCATGATTCTCAGTTTATCCAGAATCGTGCAGCTCTATCTGGAATCTGAGTCTCTGTAATTTCTTCATCACATGTTTGTTGAGGTTCCCTGTCAGTCTTTGCATCTGCTGTTTCAAAACCTCCTGAAATAAAGGTGTAAATTCCTGCGTTCCCAGTGCAGTTTTAGACGTGTGAGTCTGTAATTGGCGAAGCTTCATGTGCGACAGGCGAACACACAAGCACCTTTTCTATCATGCAATGAAAGCAGCGATAATGAGCCTGAGATGAGCTGAATCCTCCGGAGTGTGTGTGTGTTTTCAGACAGGTGGAGCGTGTGTAAACACATTAAGCCACAGCTCTGGGCTTCTGGGAATCATTTTCCCTCAGGTGGCCTTCATACAGGAGGGTCAACATCAAAACGTGATTAGTTTCACTTAGAGCGGCTCGTATCGGAGGAATTCACTGGTGTAAATCCCCATCTCTCCTCTGTCTGTACGAGTTCACCTCAGTCTGATTAATGCAGCACAAAACGTCTGATAAAATGAAGTCATTAAGCTTTAAATGTCAGCAGACACAGAAGATTTGAGTCGCTCATTCCTGCATCCCAAACTATACAGAATAATTAAGAGTTGAATCGTTGCTTGAGTTTATATTGTGGTTTTGTGACAGAATGTGCGTGATGAACATCTAGTTTTAAAGTTGCTGCCATTAACAGGTTGATTTTCTCTGATGGCTTCAATCTTCTGGCAGGACTTCACACTTGATCAGTGGTTCTCCTCGACTCACTAGAGGGATGAAAAATGAGTTAAAATGAGTTAAAATGAGACAAAACAACATACAGATAAAACTCAGGGTATAAACTGACATCATGTTTCTTATTTTAATTTGTTCCCTCAACAAATGGCATTTTTCTTTAAGAACAGGGGCTTCTTTTATCAAACGGCATTTCATGGATTTCATCTGTCAAAAATCAGGAATAAATCAGGATTTATAAAGACAAAAACTGACGTAAAAATGTGTGTGAAATTTCTGCGCTCTCGTATACCAGTAATTAAAATAATCCAATACTGTTTATTAAATATATATAATTATATATATATATATATATATATATATATATAATAAATAAATATAATAAATTATATATATATATATATATATATATATATATATATATATAATTAAATATATGCATATTATTAAAATATTTATTATTCATTAAAATAAATTTATATTAATACATTTTATTATTTGTATTTTTTTACTTATATATTTATAATGTAATATTTTTTATATATTTTTAAATTAAATATATGTAAATTATTTTAATATATATTATTAGTATTATTAATAATTAAATTAAATATATATTATTAAATTAATATATAATAAATATATTATATTTATTATATTTATATATTTATAATTTTATATAATTTTATATAATTTTAATTTAATTTAATATATATTAAATAAATATAATAATAAATATTATATATATATATATATATATATATATATATATATATATATATAATAAAATATATATTATTATTAACTCAGAAAGGTTGTAAAGACATCATTAAAGTAATTATTATTAAATTAAATTTATATTATTAAATAATTATATATATGTAAACATTAGGATATCATTGGTGATAAAGTGTAAAGGCAGAAGAACATTCACTTAAACTGAAACTTGTGTAATTATAAATAATTCAAATTAAATTCTATAATTATTGTATTTAACAGCAGTTTACCATGAGGTATTTGCTAACATTAGTGAATTCATTAACTAACATGAACTGAGAATGAGAACTGCAGGTTTTTTGTGCTGAAATAATGTGAATCTCTCTGATGATTCATGAGTCAATAGTTGATTCCTCTGGGATCTCCGTTTCTAATCCATCTCTAATCCTCCATTAGTGTCCTCAGGCCAAGCCTGACCTGAAGAGACGTTACACACGTCATCTAGTCCAGCGGTCAATACACATCTGAGAAGCGTTGCTCAATAATCTTCTCTTCTGAACTCTGACTCAGTGTTGCATTAGCGCTCATGTCTGCGTGTTTGTGAATGTGTGTCCGCAGGGCTCCGTTTGCCGTCGGTCAGACGCGCTCCTGTCTCTCTGGAGCGGCTCAGTCTAAGGTGGTTCCTGGATCTCCGGGCTCCGCCGGCCCCTCGAGTCCCGTCCTGATGGCCTCTGCGTCTCGCTCCAGCACGCCGCTGTCCAGCCCGTCGTCTCCGCACATGAAGAACTGTCTGCGCTTGTCCAGCCAGCAAACTGTCAATCAAGCGCGCTCCGCCATGCAGTTAGGTGAGTCGCGTGCGGACGGACATCAGTGAAAGCTGATGTGAACCCTTTAATTCAGCGTTTCCCAACAATTCATGTTTTCAGCAGTGGATGATGCATTGACATATTATAATTAACTAAAACTAAAACCATAAAAAAACATCTTGGCTACTTAAAATAAAATAAATGTTAACCGAAAAAAAACAAACAAAAAAAACATTTATTTTATATCAGCTAGTTGCCAAAGCATTTTCATTTAGTTTAAATTGATGAACTAAAATAACAAAAAACTAAAACCGAAATAAAATGAATATTTAATATAGACATATTTAAAAAATAAATTAATAAAAATAGCAAAAATACACACAAAAAATTAATGTTAACTTAAATAAAATAAAATAAAAAACATATAAATAAAAATTGAAAAAAGCATATAGACATAAAAAAGCCAACAACAACAAAATAAACATGAAGGAAAATAAAATGAAATATTAAAAAACTTAAACTTGCTGAGGCAATATTTCTCATTTTCATTTAAGTTTAACTTGGACTAAAATAACAATTAAAAAAATATTAAAATATATTTATATAATAAAAAAATATTTTTCAAATATAACTGTATAGTCATATTTAAATATAAATAAATAAATTAAAATGACAAAAAACTAATAAAAGTGACAACAAAATTATGAAAACTAATGAACTAGTTTTAACTAATTTAACAAATTAAAACTAATTTAGTTTAAACTAATTTAACAAAGTTTACTTTAAACTAATTTAACAAATTAAAATGAAAAATAAAAAATAAATCAAACTATTAATAAAAACTAAAACTGAAATAAAAAATGCATCAACAAAATTACTAAAGCTTTAAAAACTATAGTCATTTTAAAAACCTAATAAAAACTATGAAAACTTTAACTCAAATTAAAATGAAAATGGAAAATAAGAAAACAATTAAAAATATTAATAAAAAATAAAACTGAAATAAAAATTAATAAAAAGTATATAGTCATATTTAAAAACTAATAAAAATGACAACAAAATTATGAAAACTAACTCAAATGAAAATGTAAAATAAAAAATAAATCAAAATATAAATAAAAAATAAAACTAACAAAAATGACAACAAAATTTTGAAAAGTAGCTCAAATTAAAATAAAAATGGAAAGTAAAAAAAATTAAAATGAATTCAAAATAGTCTAAAACTGAAGTAAAAATTAACAAAAACTATAGACAAAAATGGATAAATGCCGACAAAATGACTAAAATGAAAATGAAAATAACTTCTATCAGTATAGCAGTGCATATTACATCATGTATTAGTTAGTTCACACTGAAGGTTTCTGCAGTGTTTGTCTTCACACACACACACACACACACACACACACACACACACACACACAGCGCTGCAGATGGCAGGAGTTTTTACCGTGTGTCAGCTCTGCGCCAATGAAGCGTGTTAACGTGACGCGCTCTGTAATCTATTCAGGTCAGATCGCCGCGCTGCTGTGTGTGCGAGTGTGTTCACGGAAGACGCATTAGCGTGGTAAAGGAGCTTGTTAAAGCATTTTACAGCTCAGATAAGATGTCTGCTGTAATGAATGCCTTGCCGCTCGCGTTGGCAGTAATTGCCGGGTTGCATTCTCGGCAGTTCTTGAACTTTGAGGAACGCAGCGAAGCTCGAGCAGGGACGGGACGCCGTCTCACTGCATATGAGACCTGTGACATCATTTAATTGCACTCACGACAGGCTAAAGCAAACCCACATGACGAGACACTTAGGACTGTTCAAAATACGAATGCACGATTATAAAAAATAGTATTTATTTTTTTATTATCCAAACAGTCCACAGTCCTCCGGCGAGCAGCAGCCCCGAGCGGCCCACGGCGGCCGTGACCCCTCTGCGACCCCAGGGCAGCCCCTCACGCTCCCCCGCTCGACCCCTCTCTATGGTGGCGGCGCCTCAGGTGCATCCCTCGCTGCAGTCCGGTCCGCTCTCTCCGGCCTCCGTACGACCCCTCATGCCTCTGACCTCCGCCGCGGCCGCCATCACGCCGCCCAACGTCACCGCGGCCCATCTGAACGGAGGAGACGCTTCTGTCTGTGCGCTGCAGCCCGCTTCACCCGCGCACGCCGGCCATCCCAAACACGAGGAGAAGAAGGTGGAGAAGGTCAGTGAAGCTCATGAATATATTCATAGAAATTAATTCAAATTCATAGTAGCAATAAATCAAATTCATTTTGACATTTTGATGCATTTATTTTCCCTTATGATTACTAGTAGTTGTATATAAATGCATACCAGTACTTGTTTTCATAGTATATGGATTTTTTAATGTAATTAATTACATGATGTGGCGATTAATTAATCTAATTAATTGCAAATTTAATTGCAAATTTGGCTGAGAAATTATCCCCAAAAGATAATTTGAAGTCATTTTTATGTAAAGAATCAAATAGACATTACAAAAACTAGATTAAGAAAGAAATATTTTATTTGATTCAACAGAACTTATTACACAAACTTTTGGACCATAAGGTTGAGTAAATGATGACTGAATTTTAATTTTGGGTTAAACTATATTTTTTATTAATATGGAAATATGAAATTGAAAGTAAACATATGGTCAACTGATGTTTTATGAATCATTTTTTTTAGAGAAGTTAATTTACTGAAGGCTATCAAGAAAGCTAGGTTACTAAGTTAATTTAATTCACAATATGTGCGCATTTATTATTAATTATTGATGACATATGTATCACTTTTATTTTGTTTTTCATTTTTTTATTCAAAATATTCACAAACTTGTTAACTATTGCCTATCAAGAACTATAGGCTATACAAACACTTAGCACCCACAGAAAAATATTAGACATAGAAAGCCCCAGCAGCAACCACTCAGAACACCTTAGCAACACCCCAGCAACTGCCTAGCAACCACCCAGAATGCCCCAGCAACCGCTTGGCAACTACACAGAACACCCTAGCAACACCCAGTAACCACCTAGCAATCACCTAGAACACCCTAACTGTCTAGAAATCAACCACAATGCTCCGGCAGCAACCACCCAGAATGCCCCAGCAACTGCCTAGCAACCACCCAAAACACCCCAGCAACCGCCTATATATCACCCAGAATGTCCCGGCAACCACCTACCAACAACCCAGAATGCCACAGCAACTGCCTAGTAACCACCCAGAACACCCCAGCAACACCCCATCAACCGCCCAGCAACCACCCAGAACACCCAAGCAAGTCACCCAGAATGCCCTGGCAGCAGCCACCTAGCAACCACCCAGAATGCCCCAGCAACTGCCTAGCAACCACAGAGAAATTTCCTCAGCAACCGCCTAGCAACCACCCAGAATGCCCCAGCATCCACCTAGCAACCATCTAGAACACCCAGAATGCCCCGGCAGCAACCACCTAACAACCACCCAAAACACACAAGCAACCACTTAGCAGCCACCCAGAACGCCCTAGCAACTGGCTAGAAACCACCCAAAATGCCCCACCAACAACCTAGAAATCACCCAGAATGACCCAGCAGCAACCACATAGAGCACCCTAGCAACACCCCAGCAACCACCTAGCAACCACCCAGAACACCCCAGCAACTGCCTAGAAATCACCCAGAATGCCCTGGCAGCAGCCGCCTAGCAACCTCCCAGAACGCCCCAGCAACTGTCTAGCAACCATGGAGAAAACGTCTCAGCAACCACCTAGCAACCACCCAGAATGCCCCAGTATCCGCCTAGCAACCACCTAGCAACCACCTAGAACACCCCAGGAACTGCCTAGATAACACTTAGAATGCCCTGGCAGCAACCACCTAGAAACCACCCAGAACACCTCAGCAATTATCTAGCAACCACCCAGAATGCCCCAGAAACTGCCTAGCAACCACCCAGAACACCCTAGCAATACCCTAGCAACCGCTTAGCAACCACCCAGAATGCCCTAGCAACTGCCTAGAAATCATCCAGAATGCCCCAGCAATCACCTAGAAACCACCCAGAATGACCCAGCAGCAACCGCCTAGCAACCACCTAGAACACCCTAACGACACCCCAGCAACTGCCTAGCAGCCACCCAGAACACCTTTGCAACACCCCAGCAACTCACAAGTAAAAGTCTGAAATGAATGATTACTGTGTTTGATGTAATATGTTTGGGTTTGTGAAGTGGAGTGTGATCTGCTGTTGAGCTGAATTTAGCAGCGAGTCACTTTAAAGTGGCAATGAAAATGTATCAGTGACGGATCTGTTCTTCACACATCAGAGTGGAAATGATTGTATTCAGATTGAGGTCTGTGTGACAGTAGCATCATTATTCAGCTCCTCTGATTGTGTCAGTGCAGTCGAGGTCGATATATTACAGTGTTTTAAAGCTCAAGCTCTTATTGAGTCCTGGTGTGTTCGTACGGTTTCATTAGCGCAGGATCGTGTTGAGAATAAGCTCTAGTTTTGAGGCTCAGCTTCTGAGAACATGAGATGAGAAGATGCAGGTTGATTAGGTCTTCTGCTCAGATCTGAAGCTGAATCTCATACGCCTCCCGGTGGCCTGGTTTGGAGTTGCGTGTGATTCTCCCGTCAGCTCTGTTGGGAGTGATTAGTGTGAACAGCCACTACTGACACCATAACTCAAACATCCCTCTGTTCTCACCATCAGCAGATTCACAAGATCACATGATTCCACAGATACTGCTGTTCAAAGAGCTGTTTGTAATACGACCCTATGAAATCCGTTTGATTTTTTCCTCAAATTCTGTTTGATGTTTTTTTGGATTCTGTGTTAATATTTATTTATTTATTTTAATTTCTGTTGTCTGTTTTAATTTTTCTGGATTCTGTTTTAATAATTTAATTAATTAATTTATTTATTATTATTAGTTTTAGAATTTCTGTGTTTTAATTTATCTGGATAATTTAATAATTTATTCAATAATTTAATTAATTTATTATTATTATTATTATTTACAGAATTTTTTGTTTTAATTTTTCTGGATTCTGTTTTAACAATTTAATTAATTTATTATTATTATTATTATTATCAAAATTTCTGTTTTTCTTTTAATTTTTCAGGATTCCTTTTTAATAATTAATTTTTATTTATTTATTTATTTTAAGATTTTCTGTGTTGCCTATTTTAATTTTCTGGATTTATGATTTAATAAAAATATATTATCTAAAATGGTGGTAGTCAAATGAAGGCATAAAACATTGTCTTAATTTTAATTTTTAACGATCAAAAAGTATTAATTGAATTCATAAAACTTTAACAATTTAATAATTTCTTATAATTTTTACAATAATAGGACCCCAATGAAATGTTTTCTTTTCTTTTTTCCTTTCATAGATTCTGTGTATTCTGTTTAATTTTTCTGGATTTATGATTTAATACAAATTTATTATCAAAAATACTGGCAATGAATCGAAGGCAAAAAAATTAACAATTTAAATTAATCTTTTAAAAAGTAATGAAATGGAAATTCAGTTTTGTTTTTGGCAAACAAAGTGCTTAAAACTAAAACCATAAAAAAAACTTTTTTATAACTTGAAATAAAATAAACATTAATTTAAAATAACTAATTTTATTTCAGCTAGTTGAAGCAACATTTTTATTAAGTAAAAATTAATCAAAATGATGTAGACATATTTTTAAAAAACAAAAACAAAAAACAAACAAACAAATATACAACAAAATTACTAAAACTAACTAAAATTAAAATGAAAATTCAAAATATTTAAAACAAAAAAACTATATTAGTATCTCAGTGATGCTAAAATAACACTGGTTTACTGTTTCAATTAAAACATGGAAAGATTGTGTGATATTCCTTAAAAAATAAAGGTTTAATAATGTTCATATGTATTTTCTTCATATAGTGAGACGAGCGTCACGCAGCATTTGATGAAGCGTGCAGCCCTACTTTTGATTTATTCATCCAACATTTGCCAAGTTCCGTGACATTCCGTGTTATTCAGTAAATTCCTTTTTTATGACTGATTCCGTGATTCCGTCCGCGACTCATGAAAACACCAGTATCTCTGTCTGTTTCTCACACAGAAGGAAAAGAAGAGCAGTGGCCTCCTCAAGCTGCTTTCTGGAGCCGCAGCCAAAAAGAAGTCTCGCTCGCCGCCGTCCGTCTCTCCCACACATGAGCCGGCCTCCACCTCGTCCTCAGTGCAGGGAGCCATGGCTCCCGAGCTGCGCTCCGCCGGCGGTCACGGCCGGGCCGGATCCTGCCCCATCGAGAGCGAGATGCAGGGAGCCATGGGCATGGAGCCTCTGCACAGAAAGTCTGGCTCGCTGGATCTCAACTTCTCCGTGTCTCCACCAGCTCGACAGGCCTGCTCGTCCTCACCGCTGGCCGTCCGGCCCGAACCCAAGCCATTATCCCGAGAGAGGTGAGCCTGCACTCCTAAATAAACCATCTATATTGGCATCTGTGATTTCATGAAGAGCCTTTAACATCAATGGAAGCTTTTCAATGCACAAAATGGAAAAAAGATTATTAAAATATTCTTCACACTAAAAAAAGTGGAACTGCTCACTGAAAGGTTCTTTGAGGACCCAAAAATGACTCTTCTGTTGCTTTGCGACCTTTATTTTTAAGAGTGTCGGTATCTCCTCACTATGGCTGGCAAATTAAAATTAATACTTAAGATAAAAATGCACATTCGAATGAAAGAACATACTGTTCAAAAAATGACAAAAATGAGAGCCTAGGTTTCATAATTGTATGCACTTCAGTTAAAAAATAAACACACTTTAACCAGGTTTGTTCTTGCGCAATATTGTTTGTATTTATCCGTTTCGTATGAAAGCTTTTTTCCGCCACTAAATAAAAATAAAGGTAATTGCGACTTTATCTCACAATTCTGACTTCTTTTCTCAGAATTATGAGATATAAACTTGAAATAGCAAGTTGTCAGAATTGTGTGATATAAAGTCAGAATTGCAAGAAATAAAGTCAGAATTGCGAGTTATGAACTCGAAATTGTGAGAAACAAAATAAGAATTGCGAGAAATAGTCAGAATTGCGAGATCTAAATTCAAAATTGCGAGTTATAAAGTCAGAATTGTGAGAAATAAACTCGAAATTGCAAGAAAAGTCAGACTTGTGAGATATAAAGTCAGAATTGCAAGTTATAAACTCGAAATTGCGAGAAATAGTCAGAATTGCGAGTTATAAAGTCAGAATTGAGAGAAATAAAGTCAGAATTGAGAGAAATAAAGTCAGAATTGCGTGATATAAAGTCAGAATTGCGAGAAATAAAGTCAGAATTGCGAGATATAAAGTCAGAATTGCGTGATATAAAGTCAGAATTGCGAGATATAAAGTCAGAATTGCGAGTTATAAAGTCAGAATTGCGAGAAATAAAGTCAGAATTGCGTGATATAAAGTCAGAATTGCGTGATATAAAGTCAGAATTGCGTGATATAAAGTCAGAATTGCGTGATATAAAGTCAGAATTGCATGATATAAAGTCAGAATTGCGTGATATAAAGTCAGAATTGCGAGTTATAAAGTCAGAATTGCGAGTTATCAACTCGAAAATTGTTATAAAGTCAGAATTGCGAGTTATAAAGTCAGAATTGCGAGTTATAAAGTCAGAATTGCGAGTTATAAAGTCAGAATTGCGTGATATTAAGTCAGAATTGCGAGTTATAAAGTCAGAATTGCGTGATATTAAGTCAGAATTGCGAGATATAAAGTCAGAATTGCGAGTTATAAAGTCAGAATTGTGAGAAATAAACTCGAAATTGCAAGAAAAGTCAGACTTGTGAGATATAAAGTCAGAATTGCAAGTTATAAACTCGAAATTGTGAGAAATAATGTCAGAATTGCGAGAAATAGTCAGAATTGCGAGTTATAAAGTCAGAATTGAGAGAAATAAAGTCAGAATTGAGAGAAATAAAGTCAGAATTGCGTGATATAAAGTCAGAATTGCGAGAAATAAAGTCAGAATTGCGAGATATAAAGTCAGAATTGCGAGATATAAAGTCAGAATTGCGTGATATAAAGTCAGAATTGCGTGATATAAAGTCAGAATTGCGAGATATAAAGTCAGAATTGCGAGTTATAAAGTCAGAATTGCGTGATATAAAGTCAGAATTGCGTGATATAAAGTCAGAATTGCGTGATATAAAGTCAGAATTGCGTGATATGAAGTCAGAATTGCGAGATATAAAGTCAGAATTGCGTGATATAAAGTCAGAATTGCGAGTTATAAAGTCAGAATTGCGAGTTATCAACTCGAAAATTGTTATAAAGTCAGAATTGCGAGTTATAAAGTCAGAATTGCGAGTTATAAAGTCAGAATTGCGAGATAGAAAGTCAGAATTGCGAGATATAAAGTCAGAATTGCGAGAAATAAAGTCAGAATTGCGAGAAATAAAGTCAGAATTGCGAGAAATAAAGTCAGAATTGCGTGATATAAAGTCAGAATTGCGAGAAATAAAGTCAGAATTGCGAGAAATAAAGTCAGAATTGCGAGAAATAAAGTCAGAATTGCGTGATATAAAGTCAGAATTGCGAGATATAAAGTCAGAATTGCGTGATATAAAGTCAGAATTGCGAGATATAAAGTCAGAATTGCGAGTTATAAAGTCAGAATTGCGAGTTATAAAGTCAGAATTGCGTGATATTAAGTCAGAATTGCGAGATATAAAGTCAGAATTGCGTGATATAAAGTCAGAATTGCGAGATATAAAGTCAGAATTGCGAGTTATAAAGTCAGAATTGCGAGATATAAAGTCAGAATTGCGAGTTATAAAGTCAGAATTGCGAGATATAAAGTCAGAATTGCGTGATATTAAGTCATAATTGCGTGATATAAAGTCAGAATTGCGAGTTATAAAGTCAGAATTGCGAGATATAAAGTCAGAATTGCGTGATATTAAGTCAGAATTGCGTGATATAAAGTCAGAATTGCGTGATATAAAGTCAGAATTGCGTGATATAAAGTCAGAATTGCGAGTTATAAAGTCAGAATTGCGAGATATAAAGTCAGAATTGCGAGTTATAAAGTCAGAATTGCGAGATATAAAGTCAGAATTGCGTGATATTAAGTCAGAATTGCGTGATATAAAGTCAGAATTGCGAGAAATAAAGTCAGAATTGCGTGATATAAAGTCAGAATTGCGAGATATAAAGTCAGAATTGCGAGATATAAAGTCAGAATTGCGTGATATAAAGTCAGAATTGCGAGAAATAAAGTCAGAATTGCGTGATATAAAGTCAGAATTGCGAGATATAAAGTCAGAATTGCGAGATATAAAGTCAGAATTGCGAGATATAAAGTCAGAATTGCGAGATATAAAGTCAGAATTGCGAGTTATAAAGTCAGAATTGCGAGATATAAAGTCAGAATTGCGTGATATTAAGTCAGAATTGCGAGTCATAAAGTCAGAATTGCGAGTCATAAAGTCAGAATTGCGAGATATAAAGTCAGAATTGCGAGTTATAAAGTCAGAATTGTGAGATATAAAGTCAGAATTGCGAGTTATAAAGTCAGAATTGCGAGTTAAAGTCAGAATTGTGAGTTATAAAGTCAAAATTGCGAGTTATAAAGTCAGAATTGCGAGTTATAAAGTCATCCGGATGGGATTTAGAAAGATGATCAAAGCTTCACAGTTGTTTCCTTTTCATGGGTTCAACATTTCATTGCAGTTTTGATTTCTATGCTGTTTAATGTTTGATGAACGTGTCATTTATGTGCGTCAGCAATGCTTCTATCGCTTGTTTCTGCTTCTTCTTCGCCTGTGTTTTGATCCAGAGATTCTGTACTCATTCAGAAGATGTGTAATAGTGCCCCTTAACGTATAACAGTGAAAACATGGATTCCGTCAGTGGCGGGGAAAGAGTTAAAGCGTAAAGATAAATAGACAATCACAGTATGCATTAACATTATTATATGTGCAAATGATCAACTGCTTTGTGATTATTACATCACTAAAATTAATTTATTAATTATGTATGATTTCTTGAAAAAAAAAAAAAATATATGCATATATATTTTAAAGGGAATGGTATTGATTTGATTTATTAATTTGATTTAAAAAGCCTTAAATCTGATTGTAAAAGCCCTGCAGATACTGTGCTGTTTTTGAACACATGAACTTGTCTGTGTAAATGTTTCACCCGTCGAGTAAAAGCGTGTCCGTTCTCTTCCCTTCAGGTACCGTGTGCTCGTCCCGTACCCGCCGCAGAGCGAGGCCGAGATCGAGCTGAAGGAAGGCGACATCGTGTTTGTGCACAAGAAACGTGAGGACGGCTGGTACAAGGGGACGCTTCAGCGCACCGGCCGGACGGGCCTCTTCCCCGGCAGCTTTGTGGAGAGTTTCTAGATGAGAAACACCAGCCAACAAGCTCTGATTCCCGTGACGGGATCTCCGGGATCGTCCGGAATATCTCATGCTCATAATGCCCAGAATAAGCAGACACACAGTCATGAAGACGAGCACAAAGAGGAGCATCTTCACTGCCATCGTCCTCATACATCCGTTAGGAATAAATGATGCTCATCTGGAGGAGCATGTGAGTCTGCGGCGCCCTCTTGTGTGCGTGTGTGGATCACATCTCAGATCTTCATCAGGTCCTCACAGATTCCTGCAGCGACCGCTTCATCCTCACTTTTCTTCCCTTCTTTAATCAGCAGATCTGAATGAGAACGACACGAGGATGTTATTCATAGAGATATCAGATGAATGCAGTGAGTGATGAAGCTCATCAAACCGGTCATATTTCACACCAAAATCAACATTTTGCATTATTTTTGACTATTTTCCCACTAGATTCTCATTACTGTAATGCAAATTAATTCATGATATATTATTTAAATGGTAAATATTAATACAGCATGTTAGTATTAGTATAGTAGTGCCTTTATGCTCATTCAAAAGAAAAATAGTGCATTACAGGATTGAGAATTGTAAATAAACTCAAAAATAATGAGATTTTACGGTTAAAATGTGTTTAATTGTGAAAACAATGTCACAATAATTAACATTAAAATGTATATTTTATATATATATATATATATATATATATATATATATATATATATACTACCTGTCAAAAGTTTGGAATAATTACTTTTTGTGGAATAAGTTTGGAATAATTACTAATTACTTTTTAATTATTATAATTACTATCAATTATTATTGGTGCTTATAGTTGTTCGTATTATTATCAATGTTGAAAACAGTTGTGCTGCTTCATTTTTTTGTGCAAACCGTGATACATTTTATTTTTTCAGGATTCTCTGATGAATAGAAAGTTAAAAAGAACAGCATTTATTTGAAATAGAATCTTTTGTAACATTATAAATGTTTAATGTCACTTTGATCAGTTTAATGTGTCCTTGATGAATAAAAGTATTGTTTTTCTTTTTTTACAAAAAAAACTTACTGACACCAAACTTTTGAAGTGAGTGTATATATATATTTATATATATATTTGTTTTTGGACTGAAATATGACCCGGGCATGTTTTGGTGAGATTCACTCACAGGTTTGTTCTTACTGAAGCTCGTTTACAGTGATGGTACAGTGAAACTCTTTGTGAAAGCACAAACTCTTTTTATTGGTTTTATATGCTGGTTCTGTCTTTCCTAGTGAATCATGGGATGTGCATGCCGGTTTACTGCCTCATCAGTCTTTACAGACATTATCTGTCTCTGGTTTACTGAGCGTCCTGTGGAGGTTTGATGCCTGAAGCGTCTTTGCTTTCTATCTGCTGGTGTTGAGCTCCATAGAGTTTCAAGAACTATTTTCATGAATTTTCCATGTGCTCAATGTGCCGTAGACCAGAAACAGACTCTACGCGAGTACACAAACGTGTTTGACCAGGTGTGTATTTAATTGGCGCACGTCATTATTGTTTTAAATTCATGTTCCTCATAATCTTCCCCTCCCTCTCACTGTGACTTCTCTTCTCTGATGACGAGGGCGGGGCAACCTGTCACTCACATGAGATCCACCAATAGCAAAACACAACCGTCCAATCAGTTCCCCACAGACAAAATCAAGCCCCGCCCTACATTTGTTCTTGTTTGCAAAGCCATTTCACTCTGATATATGTCACAATAGGGAAGAAAAGACTTCAGTTTCATGCCGACACTAATGTGTTGTGAGTGCATTTCAAACATCTGTGTTCCTGTACTCGTGTAGAGTTTGTTTCAGGCGTTTATCAGAAGCCGTTTTATCTCCGTCAGACGCTGCTCTACATTAGAGGAGACCGACGGACCTGTTGAGTTCAGATGAAGCAGCACATCTTTATTTTTATAGACGCTCAGGAGAGATTCAAACAACAACCAGCATCACAGCGGCGTCTGAAGCACAAACTCACCGTCACACACAGTGGGCTTCAGTCAGAGGAGAACATGTTTCATTTCATGAAATGAAGCTAAATGAGTTATTTTGTGTGGTTCAGCCAACAAAATATCATTGTCATTCTTATTAAATTCCTCTTGAAAATACAGTTGTGGCCAAAGGTGAATGACATGAATATACAGTACCGGTCAAAAGATTGGAAAAATTACTATATTTAATGTTTTTGAAGGAAGTCTCTTTTGCTCACCAAGGCTGCGTTTATTTGATCAAAAATACAGTAAAAATTGTGAAATATTATTCCAATGTAAATCAGCTGTTTTCTATGTGAAAATATAGTAAAGTGAAATTTATTCCTGTGATTAAAAGCTGAATTTTCTGCATCATTACTCTAGAAATCATTCTAATATGCTGATTTGATACTCAGTTATTTCTAGAATGATTTCTGAAGGATCATGTGACACTGAAGACTGGAGTAATGATGCTGAAAATTCAGCTTTGATCACAGAAATAAATTACGCTTTACTATATATTCACATAGAAAACAGCTATTTTACATTGGAATAATATTTCACAATTTTTTACCGTATTTTCTGTATTTTTTATCAAATAAATGCAGGCTTGATAACCAGAAGAGACTTCTTTCAAAAACATTAGATATAGTAATTTTTGACCTGTACTGTATTTAAAATATGATGAAAGAGCAAAACACTAAACTTGGTTAAGGTATTTATCCTTATTTATCAAAATGATTCGGCAAAAAAAAAAAAAAAAAAAAAAAAACTACAGCTACAGGTTTTATTTTAATGTGCAAAAAAAGCACAGAAAAACAAAAAGCTGAGAGGAAAAGGCAAACATTGAATATAACAATAATCAGTTATTAATATTTAGTTGGTTCTCTTGTGTTCATAATTTCTTTGTATGACAGCCTGGATAAAAATGATGCACACAATTTGTCATGTTTCATTACATTATTATCCTCTCCAAACACAGCTACACAATATGATTACAAAATATATAACACATATTTAATATTTGAAGATCACTTTTAGCCGCTACTGTACATATTTCATTAGATAGCAGTGTGAAATTTACATTTATGCAGATTTGGCAGATGTTTTTATCCAAAGTGACCAACCAGGGTTATAGTTAACTGAGACTAAAACTAAAGCCATAGAAAAAAACATTTTTGTTGCTTTGTTACCTGAAATAAAATATTTATTTCATCTAGTTGCCGAGGCAAAATTTCTCATTTTCATTTAGTTTAACTTCATGTGCTAAAATAACTAAAACTGAAATAAAAAATAATTAAATCTATAGACATATTTAAAAAAAAAAAAAATAAAAATACTAAAATGACTAAAACACTAGAAAATTCAACTAAAATTTAAATGAAAACAAAATACCTAATTCCTTGGGAATTGAACCCGTTACCTCACCATTGATTTATTTTAAATGAAAATGCTCATTTACATCGAATTAAACATGCGTCCACGCTGACAGAGGTCCACTAGTGTGTGTTTTACATACTAAATCAGTCCAGAGATCACACAGTGACGTGTTCTTATGTTCGGTCTGCACTGATTTTTAAAGTCACCATGAAATCAGAATGAACAATTCTTGTTTTTTTATGGAATATTGCAGTGTTTATTATAAATGTTGATCATTATTGTTTTAATTCATGTGCATCGTAATTTTGTATCAGAATAACTTCCCCTCCCTCTCTCTGATGACAACATTTGTTCTTGTTTGCAAAGCAATTTCACTCAGATATACGTCACAATAGGAAAGAAAAGACTAGCGCAACTTTGGTTTCATGCTGACTCAAGTTGTTAGTCTATATCCACATGCCCTACACTGACATCATTGCAGTGTATTTTGGCCTTAAACAATAGTGTTATTAACATACGAACGCGTCCTGTGTAAATGCCCCTTACGCCGCAGCTGTGGTTTGTTATACAGTACAAAAGAAGCATCTAAAGCTGCTGTTGATGGTTAATAAGAACACATTTATGAATACAGAGGTGAAAAGCATCAATATTAAAGAGTCGTGAGCACATGGATTCCTCCTTTTCCAGCAGATTCAACATTATTCAGCGTTGAAGTCGACGCTCGTTCTTCATAAGCACAAGATGATTCATCCACATGTTCACACGAGTGACTTGGTTTCTATTTCTTTGGACGGATTCCTACAGTGTTTTTATTCTCATGCTCTGTATGTCGTGCTCTTTTTATCAGATCATTGCGGATTTGATCATGGTGCCGTGTTTTTCACATTTGGGGTTTCGGCACAAGTGCCATTTTTGCTCGCCAAAAGACAAGCACACGTTGGTCTCCATGTTGGAGATGAGATGATGGTTCCTGCTTCTGTTCTGACCACTGAAAAGAGGAATAATTCACCTTCAGATGATCATTCTGTCTTTATTTACTCAGACCCGTGCGATGTGATTTTTACAGGAGTTTTGCGTTATAAATAATGCCAGAATGATTCATGAGAATATTTCCTTTAGATCGTTTCAGCATGAACTCTAACATGAACGAAGAAGCTCTATATGATGACATATTTATATGCTACTGGTGCTAGAGTGGAGATGTTGGGGAATATTTCCTCAAGAACTTGTTCTCTGGTATTTGACATTGTTTTCATTTTCACATTGTCTTATACTGATTATGATGATAATGTGGTTTGTTTGTTTGTTTTTGTTTTGTTTGTCAAGTACATTTTAGCAATAAATGCCTTTGATTTTAAAGCAAGATTCGTTGAGTTTTCATACAGATGTACAGTAAAACATAACATTATCACTGCTATAATGACTGGATTTGATGAGTGTTGTGCGTCATTTGCACGTTAAATGAATTATCCAGTCACAGCGTAAAAAAGAATCGATTCCACTCATCATTGTAACCACTAATTGGATTAATCACTGTTGGACTAGTGCATACACAGAGGTCCGTGCAGAAAGCAGATGCATTTCATTAGGTATGTTTGGATGCACTCAGTTTTGTTGATCCAAATGAATCCAATCCAGTCTATTTATACGAACCCTAAACTTTGCAACCCAATTCAAGTTTAAGTTTACAGAACTGGAAAAAAAGTCACCGCGATGTAAGATTTCATTAGTATAATTGTCGTTTTTTACTACAAAAGGGAAAGCTGACAAATATGTTACAAGTGTGTTTTCTTTAGCAAATATTTAGTAAATATTCAATCTCATAGACGAGTTCGTAAGATGCAAATAAACTGCACGTTTGTAAGAAGTCAAATGTATGAGAAGTGAGATCTTATTATAAAAGGGCTCTGGTAAATATGTGCACAAGGTATTCGAATCCGATTAAGAAAATAGTCATTCAAACGTTTACATACTTATTTTTAATGTGTAGGCACCTACTGTAATCGTTGGCATTATTATTATTATTCTTCCGTTTCCGCTCTGGAAGTCTATGGCAGCCCACAGAACCATATGTTAAAAAGTTGTGAAATTTGGCACACTGATAGAGGGCAGTCTGAACTGTAAATAGAGCAAATTTTGAGTCTCTAACTTAATCCCTCTAGCACCACCACCTGTCCAAAATTTGGCTCAAATCGATTCGATTGCATTCGTTTTCTGTCTTGAAAATTTTCCTGCCATTTTAAATTTTCTGAAAAAACTACTTTTTCGAACACCTCCTAGGCCGTTGCTCCGTTTTTTTTACAAAAACTGAACCAGATCATTTTCAGACCATGCCGACAAGAATTTAAGTCAATTAGTCAAAACGTTTTCGAAAAACATGTGGCATAATGCTGTATCTCTGCAACACTTTATCATATTCAGACGAAACTTGGCGCATGTCATCACAAGCATGACCTGAGGCAACATGCAGCGTTTCAGCGCAGCGTCCCCTACTGGTCCGGAGATACAAAAAAATGGCTATTTTTGCTTATAACTTCTGAACGGCTTGTCCAAAAATCATAAATGTCTTGTTAGATTTGGGGCGTCATGCCAAGTTGAATAATATCCAATTTCCCCATATCAGCCATTTTTTAATTTTATGCTAAAATGCTGTTTTTATGAATGCATAAGCATATCGTTACGAAACTCAGCACGATGCCCTAAATGAGCCTGAGAAGTTTTGGACCAGCACCACCTAGTGGTAAAATCAAATATTCAAATGCATATAACTTTGGTTGTGGTTAACTTATTTTCACGTCACTTTAGACTCCTGAATCCTTATCGAGTCCAATGATTCCAAACATGCTAGGTTTCACTTTATGGTTTGTGCAACATGGTGATTTAAATGTGTGTTTTGGTGGCCGGATCCACTTTCAACAGCATTTCTCAGAAATCGCTTACTGCACCTTTAAGTGGATTGGGATTAAAAACCAGAATATTTCTGATTCTAGTCTTAGAACTGAACACTGTGTGTTTGACGTGATCGACTCTCACAGAAAGACATCATTAAATATCGTGGCTGATTTTATGATGCTAAGAGCTCCATTTTTACCACATTCACAATGTTTAGATTGATTCTCTCTAGGCTTTTCCCCTTATAATCAATAGAGCGAATGTGAATAAGTCCGACTGGTTCTGCTCTGTTCTTTCATCTAGTACCGAATGAACAGATGAACATCCACCACAAGACTTTCGCTCTAATCAAATCATGACCTGTCTGTTTCTTCCAGCTCTCCATGTTTTCTGCATGCACACTCCTGGAAGTGTCACATCTCTTGTCCGAGTCTTGTAATTGGAAATTTCAAATCTTCTTCAGCAGGCTGAAGTAACAAACCAATTTCCCTGCTGAACGCTGAGAAGAGTCGCTCAAGACAGCCGTCAAAAGACTGACTATCTAAATGCAAATGCAGTTGATTATTCCGAGAGCCCTGACGCTGAACGAGGTTATTCCGTTCACTACAGGCCACGTCACGCTGAAATTGGCTTGTTTGAAATTCCCTCCAGGACACGGAAGTGACCACAATACCGGGAAATAATTCTGTGGCAGTCCAGCAGCGATGAAAACAATCTCTTTTCACGTCAGTCTGAGTTTATGTCCTTATTAACTGAAATGTATATTTTGTGTTTTCTTTTAATTAACTTTTTCCCTGCCAGTGTTTTTTAGGGGTTCAAGCTTGTAGCGCTGAAACCCTATTGTAATTTTTACATTTTCCAAGGGTCAGCATTCTCCCCTAAAAGTGATCAGGCAGACCAAGCCGTAAGTTGTAGAGACCTGAAACTTTGAGGGCTGGTAGTACTCACACTATCTACAATGTCACCAAGGTTCGCCCCGATTGGCCTGACGGGGGCGCTACAGCAGTCAAAAGCACTGCAAAAGTGCAGTGAGATTCTCTGGAGTCTCTGGATTGTCAATAATTATCAAAAAAAGTTGAAATTTCAATTCACGCTCTCTAAGGGCCGCCAAAACGTTCAAAGTGGGCGGAGCCACTTTTACTAAAATGGCTATAACTCGTGAATGGAATGAGATATTTCACCAAACTTGGCACACCTATGTAAGAGCTCATTCTGAGGTCACATGAAAAAGGACGCAGCAACTGGCTACTTGGTGGCACTCGAACAGGAAAAAAAAACATGAAAATGGCTATAACTACTTCACCGTTAGTCCGATCGTCTTGCAAATTGGCATGCAGTGTCTTCGTCCAAGGTGCCATGATTGTCTATGAGGACACTGACGTATCTCAAAAAACATGTCTGCCATCGGCCAATGAATTTTGAGCAGCTATAAGACCAGGTTAACAGAGACCAATCGGAACGAAACTTGCTGGGCCTGTTTGACTCACGACCCTAGAGGCCTGTGAGAAATTCAAAAGAAATCGGCCACCATTGTGTTTTTCAAGTGTGAAAAGGATCGTGTATTGCACGTTTTTTTCACACACGCCAACAACATTCAGACCACATGGTAGAACTACTCATTCTGACCAACTTTGCCTCTAGGACATCGAAACGTTTGTTAAATATTGGAGATTCTTTCAAAAATCAACTTAAAACTAATCCTAGGTTTTTGGCTCAACCTCAATAACCAGTTAAAAGTTTTATAAAGTTTTATAAACCATAAATTTCCTATAGTAAATTGCCTGTATTGTCTGTAAATGGTCTTTTCCATCTATGATCGAGATGATTACAGGCTACATTATACATTTGTATGCATGTGCTTTAAGGCCTAAAAGAGCCCCGATAATTGCTGCTCACAGCTATATATATATATATATATATATATATATATATATATATAAAACTTATTTTTCTATAGCATTTTTTATTATTTTCACAAAACTTTCATGGCCCTCCAGAATAATTTGTTGTATTAATATCCGAACATTACCTTTTATTTTATTATGTCCCTCATAATCTTTAACCAAAATAACTTCCCCTCCCTCTAGCAGTGACATCATTTCTTTGATGATGTGTTTACTGGTGGGAGGGCGAGGCAACCTGTCACTCACATGAGATCGGCCAATAGCAAATCAAGCCCCTCCCTACATTTGTTCTTGCTCCAGAAGCCATTTTACTCGGATATACGGCACAATAGAGAAGAAAAGACTAGTGCAACTTCCACCTCATGCCGACTTTAAAGTGCAAAATATTTTTTTTTACTGCATTTAATCACATCATGTGGCGTGTCATGATGTTTCTTCTGGAAGGGAAGGTCGATCAATCGCTGTCAGACTCGTCTTCTGATGTCTGGAGAGAGTCTCGATCGATCACATACGGTGTGACATCAAGTAACCCCGATAATATACAGCAGCTCACAGCACTGCGAGAAATACTCATGTCACATGACTCATCCCTGTGAAGAAAAAGATATAGAGAAAGTCACATAAAGACTCTTTTCACAATCCAATTAGTCCAAAAACTCAAATGTATTGATCATTTTTAGTGCATTAACTAATAGGAGTTTACTGTAAAGCATTACTATTTTTCTTTTTGTTTTGCACTATGTCATGCAGTGTGAAATGACCAGTGATGTGAACGTTACCATTCATTCGTCCTATGGTCATAATACTCCACATTAGAGCAGGTTCTGACTCCATTAAACCCCCCGACAACAAACAACTGGTCGTCCAACACCTGGAGTATCAGAATCAATGACTGTTACTTATATGAAACATGTTCAGTATGCGACCAATGAGAATCCTCATTAAATATCCGTATCTCACCTCAATGCCGAAGTTGCTGCGTGGGTTGACCATAGATTCAATATCACGCCAGAGGTCAGTGAGAGGGTTGTAGGCCTCGGCACTTTGCAAACGACTGACACCATCAAAACCACCAACCTTGAAACATAAATGTGCATTTATCTGGCTCAGCAGACCCAAAAGGTCTTTTTTGAGTATCTATTTTTGTACAGTTTGATTAATATGTCACTTACAGCATACACCAGATTCCCATACGCGATAACACCGACACCGCTGCGACGGCTGCTCATGGGAGCGATGAGCGTCCACTGGTTTGTTTCGGGGTTAAAGCACTCAGCCGTGAAGAGACACTCGACCCCAGTAAAACCTCCACAGATATAAACCTGCCAAACGCACACAAGTACAGTAGAATTAACACACTGATAGTGTCCGACATGCTCTTTGACAAGTGTTTGCCTTGGGTGAATGTTCTTACCCTGCCCTGCAGTGAGGTGGCGCTGGCGTCACTCCTCCGTACACTCATGGCCTCCAACATTGTCCACTGGTTGGTGTTTGGGTCGTAGCGTTCTGCTGTTTTTTGCCGCTCATGTCCATTAAAACCTCCAATGGCGTAAATGAATCCGTCAAGAACAGCTACACTGACGTAACATCGCTGTTCGTACATGGGGGCCACCTAGTGTGTAACACACAGACAACACAAAACAAAGCTGCCTATATGAACAGCATTGTTAAAAAAAAAAAGTTTGGGTTTTTTTTGGACAAGTACCATGGTATTACCATACTTGGTTGGATATTATACTACAGTATTCTTACAGTGTCTTTAATTATATATATATTATAATTAGTAGTACCATGGTATAGTACTATAGTATTACCATCTGATACCATGACAGAATTTTGGTTTTGTACGGACAATACCATGGTTGTGTTTCAAACACCAGAAAACTGGCTACTCAAACAACATTTTTGGTGCTCAAATGAGCCCATGATGCTCAGAAATGCTGATTTAAGTAATTTCTGAGCTACCACTGTTTATAGATCAAAGACTTTATATATATAGAAAGATGGTGCACTCGTATTATTATAAATGGGAGAAAGTGCAATGCGCAAAATGGTGGAATAAGTCCCGCCTTCTAAATAAGAGCCAGTCACCAATAGGCTATATGCACGGTTACTTCCTGGTTGTTGTTAAGCCAGCTCGGGCATTTCCGGCGAACTGTTAGCTGTTCATTCTGTAGTCGCTGTACATCGACACAAATGACTTTTTGATGTTGTATTAATATTTTAATGCAGTTATCACATTTACCTAATTTGCCAATAAACCAGTTTTATTGATTGCAATAAAGATGAAGCTATTGGGACCGTTTAAAAATGCTGTATCTGTAATTAGACATGCACACATGCATTATTTTCCAGCACTTCAAATGTTATTTTTAATGTGATGACCACAAACATTACTTGTTCATCCTTCTGAGATTGTCCCCATTGTAAAACCGAACGTTTAAAAATGTAGGAAATTCAACATTTGATATTTAAAAATAAAAAAGACAATAATTACCACTTTAACCAGCAGGTGGCGGCAAAGTAGCATTTATTTGCGCATATATCAGCCATTTCCTCTAATCGTTTTTCACTTCATTTTTGACTAAATATTAAACATTATAAATTAACTAGGTTTAAAAATACATTTTGTCAATGTGAAGTATGAACTACTCAAAAAACCTCATGAAAAACAATAACTTTTCTTGTGAATAATCACAACAGCTGTCAGTCAGTGCAGCACAAGATCAATGATACACACACAATTTATTCAATTAATCTAACTAAAGTGCACAATAAATATTTAATTTTTGAAGCTTTTTTTCACATAAAAGTGTGAAAACTGATGGTTGAATTGAATTTAGCCGAAGAGGAACACTGAGGTACGACTTTATTTATTTATTTTTTATGCTGTCTTACGCTTGAATAACTAAATTAATGCTATGCCTGACTATTTAAGTGACTATATTCTGATTATAAACTAAGTATTACACTACTGATGCTCAACACACCAGCAAATGACTCTCACCGGAAGTTTTCGAGCTGGATTATATTAATGCGGAAGTTCTAAAGAACGGTCTGTGCATATAGCCCATTAGTAAAGCCATCGGGTCACTGCAGCGGGCGTTAGAAGCTCCGGTTCCTATAGAAACAGTCAGATGCACGCTTCCAATAAAGAGCGCAGTTAGAACTGTGCATGCGCGTTAGCTTCATTCTGCCTGAAAAGTGCCGTTTTTCATCATGATTCGAACGTTTAGAAACAAAATGTATCAGACAGTTGTTAGATTTCATGGGTGATTTCAAATATGAAATTTAATCGAAAGCTTAGTGAACAGCTTTGGAGAATTTGATGTTCCACTTGCATGCCTGAGTGGCGTTTCTAAGATGGCCGCCGTGTCTTAAAGGGACTTTGGGTAGATGACTTACTTGGTCTTAAAAAACACCACCCAAGTTTCATATCAGTCCAAAATTCATACACCGTCCAAAGTCACACTATTTGTTAGTAGTAAAATTAAACTAGTTGATACTCGGATGCGTAACAATGCTCACCTCTTGCCAGGTGTGAGTGATAGGATTCAATTTCCTCACACTGCTGAAATACTTTTCGCCATCAAAGCCGCCAATGGAGTACACAAACCCATGGAGGAACACTGACCCATGATAGGCTCTGGGACGCTCTTCCTCTTGAGCGACATTGACCCAACAGTCTGCCCTCACATCGTACGCCTCAATCCCATTGGTGGGACTGCCTATGCTCCATCCTCCGATGGCCAATAGGATGTCAGAGGGCAGACGTGGGCGTGTTAGTTGGTTTATGAAGCCTGAGCTGGTGGGTTCCTCAGTGTGCAGGTTAAAAATGGCCTTCATTGCACTGACGAGAAGGGCCGAACATGCCTCATTCTCAGACACCAGTGTGTTGTTCCTTACATTATTCATGAAGAAGTCTGGACACATTAACCCCATTCGAACCTGAAGCGCAATGAGGGAAGAATTACAACCAAATTTGGCCTTTGTTATGGGCCGTTCTACAGAATTGGTGCAAACTGCTGTCCTACAACCTAAACACACATTTAAAAAGCATTTAAGTATTTACTAAGATCCTTCTATTATCTATTGAATCCCACAATAATATTTAAAAGCTTAATATATATATAAAGTCATAATTTATTGGTTACTTTTAATTGGGAGCTGGCTTTTTTACATTGTTTTAAAAAGTGAAGTTCAAAAAAAGATTTATTTTATATTTTCTTTGTAAATCATGAAACTTTATGTAAAAAGTTTTCATGCATTTTCATGTCACTACCGAAACAGTGTATGTTTGAGTCATTGTCTGAGACTGATTTTAACACACTTCTACATTTCTGATCAGGAAATATTCCTGTGTTCCTCCTCTCACAGCCTCTCTTTCACAGCAGATAGATCATCATTCTGAGTTAAATGTGTTCAAAAGTCTGAAAATCTGTGTGCAACTTTAAGGAATGTCATTTTTTTCTGCAATTAAGCAATCGTTTTTGGCTGTTATTCCATAAAATTTAGTTTTTGTGTGTGTACAACTGTTCAGAGCTGTGCTAGATAACCATGTGCTGATTAGCATCTTTGAGCGGCTCAAAAGTATCTAAAATTGTCACTACCGAAACATCTAAAAAGCATCCATATTTGTCACTACCGAAACAGTCACGACCGAAACATGGTGAAGTTTCGGTAGTGACATCATTGTTTTTAGAGTTATTATTATATGTTATTTGATAAAATGTAGTTTTTGTGTGTGTACAACTGTTCAGATCTGTTGAGCTAGCCTCAAAAGTATCCATATTTGTCACTACCGAAACAGTCATGACAGAAACATGTAATAAAGTTTTGGTTGTGACATTGTTTTTTGGGGGTTATTCAATAAAATGTAGTTTTTTTGTGTGTGCACAACTGTTCAGAGCTGTGCTAGCTAACCATGTGCTGATTAGCATCACGTTTCGGTAATGACATCATTGTTTTGGTAGTGACAAAAGGGAACACATAATCGTTTATTTGCCCGAAATAAACAAATTTTAGTATGCAAATCATTGGAATTTTAGTATGTTTTATTATGCAAATCATTAGTGTTTTAGTATGCGAGTTAAATCCTGTCATGTGATGTGGTCACTACCGAAACTGTGCAGTCACGACTGAAACATGGGATGTTTTGTCAGAAATAAAGTATATTGAATGATCAACTAAGATGTTATTATAGTGTTTGGTTCAATGTATATTCAAACATAACTTCAGTTTGATAAACTTTGACTTTTACAAAGAAAATTTGGATTTAAAATACAACAAATCTCATAAATGACACCTGAAATATTGTTAAAATTGTAATTGTTATTGATTTACCTGTGAAAACATTTATATATTTACAAAGTAGATGTGAACAAAATCTTAATAGGTCAATGTAACTCTTCTTATTAAATTATTTATGATTGTGTTTCGGTAGTGACAAATTTGGGGAGAGGAAAAATATTCCAAAACTTTCTGAAAATACAATATGAGAATTAACTGCAAAATTACTAGAAATGTGTATTATACAATTTGCATACAAAATTTGTGGAAAAAGACATTTTTTTCAAGACGTTTTCAACTTTGAACCAGTTCTATAGAACGGCCCATATAACAGATTATCATCATGTTTATTAATTATAATGTGATTGGCAATATAAAAAACAGAGGTAAGAGTTCATACAGAGGAAACTGTGGTAAACATGATGAAGTCTCTGTCTAACCTTTGGCAGAAGAACAGCGATGTGTTCTCTTCTGTTTTCAGGAGCATGATTAATCCAGCGGATGATGGCCTCAAAAACCACCTCCTCCTTCCTGACATTCAGCTCATCCCAAGTGATCATGTCATCCAGATGTTCCAGAGAGAGCTCCAGGAACTCCTTGGACACTTGCTGCACCTCCTCAAAGTGCTGCAGGGTGAAGATCTTTGCTTGATGGTGGAGATTTGAGCAGGAGTGGAAACGCTCTGTAAATATGCAGATACCGATGCAGTTCTTCAGGCTTAAGTTTGTCTCCAGGAACTTGCAGCAAGAATCTACGAGTCCTGAGACTGAAAACTGATCTGCCGCCAGCAAGAGCTCTGACACGTTCTCTGTAGTGATGAGAACAGGTCTGGCATACGCATGCTGAATAATCAGAGACATGGTGTTCGAGGAGATTCCCGTAATGTCGTAGGAATTGTCCTCCGCGTTGGTGGATGAGGTGGAGAAGAGCATCCTGTGGAGCAAATGGCATTCATTTCTAAAGATGTCACTACTAAATTAGACATTGTAGAATTGCAAAGCATGTGCCGTACCTAAAATAAGGGCTGCAGGCGCAAAGAATGATCTTGTGAGCTTTGAACTCTTTGCCATTGACTTTGATGACGACGTCCGTGAGTTCGCCCTTTAAACGAACTTCATGAAACTCGTTAAAAGCTGTGGCAATGAACTTGTGCTCCATGTCGTTTAGCTCAAGATCACTGGAACTCAGTTTCAACATAAAATGCTGACTAAAATAATCTGATGTGAATGAAATCTCCAAATGCTCAAGAGAATTCTAGAATCTTTGTGACATCATCATAGTTGCAGTTCAACATTCCGTCTGGTTCAAATCCTCACAGCCTTCTAACAACAGAACATTCTCATTGAGCCAATTAACATTACATGTTAATCAATTGCCAATAAATACTGTAACAGATTATGTTTTAATGTGATATTAAGCATTTCATGGAATAAAAGCACAAACTAGTTTTTGACAGAAGAACAGGTGATTCATAATGTTATTAGGAAAAACTGTTTTTTTTAATATTCTCAATATACAATATAGTTACATAAAAAGGTAGGCCTTCCCTCTGAGATTTTAAATTGATATTTCAATAATTTAACAAAACATTTGCATGTTCATGGTTCTCTGATGTTGATTAACGGTCACATGACATGCAGGTAAACAATAAAATATTTATCAAATATTTAATATAAAATATATATTCACATATTTATATAATATATATTATTTAATAAAATATTATTCATCTTATTATTAATCTTATATATGTATTTATTATATATATATATATATATATATATATATATTATATATAATATATTACATTTTAGTAGTAGTAACTGAGCCTGAAAACTTTTTTGTTTATGGATAAAAAATTGAGGATATATTTCTTTGACTTTTTGGAAGTGTCAGTATAAAGCAAATATTGAATGATTCCAGTTTACCTCTTAATTTAGGGTAACATAATATATTAATAATAATTGAATAATTTCAATGCTTTTCATCACCCTGTCTCGTTGAGAACTGCGGTTTTAAACACAGGAGCTACAGACGAGCATCATGATTTTAGCTTTAACTCTTCGTGTCACAGTAAAACAATGACAGATTTTTATGTTCTATTTAATTAAATTAATGTAGTATATTTTAGCTCTGTAATATCTTTTTATTTAATATTTTGTATTTTTAGGAGATTTTTATGGTGCTAAATTATATTTATACAGTAATTATAATCCATTTATTCACTTTTCCAGCATTTGGTCTCTTTTTAAAGCCGACAGTTGGCAGATTATAAGTGGAAAAAAGTTATAGAATTTTACATTATTGTAATGAAAAATGCACAAAAATACTTTTCAATTTTTATATGAAATATATATTTCCAAAATATGTTTTACTTTAAAATCAAAGCCATGAATCTAAACAAGTTGTGTTCCAAATTTGAGCTTGATATCTCAAAAAATGAGCTTTCAGACAGATTTTGTTTAGGCGCAGTACCAAATGCTTCCACTAGATGAAATTCATCTCCCAGTCATTTCCAATGTGCTCTATTGACCGCAAACAAT
>VTFQ01000006.1:45989182-46074190 GCA_036281575.1 Ancherythroculter nigrocauda
AGCAGTTTAACCTTCTCAGCTATTGACATTAAAAACTGCATCTCTGTCCAGCTGCTCATCATATACTGTACGCCTGAATGCCTAAAATATTAAACATTATTGATTTACGTGTTATTTTCATATCATATTCGTAGTAATATGAATTAATATGAATTAGTAATTATAAATGCATAACTATGTGAAAAAAGTCAGAATTATGATATAAATGCAGAATTATGAGAAAGAAGTCAGAATTGAGTTATAAACAATTATGAGAAAAATTTTAGAATTACGAGTCATAAACGCAGTATTATGAGGAAAACAGTTAGAATTATGAGTTTTAAATGCAGAATTATGAGAAAAAAAGAATTATGATATAAATGCATAATTATGTGAAAAAAGTCAGAATTATGAGTTATAAATGCAGAATTATGAGAAAAAAGGCAGAATTATGAGTTATAAATGCAGAATTATGAGAAAAAAGGCAGAATTATGAGTTAATGCAGAATTATGAGAAAAAAAGTCAGAATTATGATATAAATGCATAATTATGAGAAAAAAGTCAGAATTATGAGTTATAAATGCAGAATTATGAGAAAAAAGTCAGAATTATGAGTTATAAATGCAGAATTATGAGAAAAAAGGCAGAATTATGAGTTATTAATGCAGAATTATGAGAAAAAAAGTCAGAATTATGATATAAATGCATAATTATGTGAAAAAGTCAGAATTATGAGTTATAAATGCAGAATTATGAGAAAAAAGGCAGAATTATGAGTTATAAATGCAGAATTATGAGAAAAAAGGCAGAATTATGAGTTATTAATGCAGAATTATGAGAAAAAAAGTCAGAATTATGATATAAATGCATAATTATGAGAAAAAAGTCAGAATTATGAGTTATAAATGCAGAATTATGAGAAAAAAGTCAGAATTATGAGTTATAAATGCAGAATTATGAGGAAAAAAGTTAAAATTATGAATTATAAACTCAGAATTACGAGGAAAAAAGTCAGAATTATGAGTTATTAATGCAGAATTATGAGTTAAACAATTGAGAAAAAATTTAGAATTATGAGTTATAAATGCAAAATTATGAGAAAAAAGGCAGAATTATGAGTTATTAATGCAGAATTATGAGAAAAAAAGTCAGAATTATGATATAAATGCATAATTATGAGAAAAAAATCAGAATTATGAGTTATTAATGCAGAATTATGAGAAAAAAAGTCAGAATTATGATATAAATGCATAATTATGAGAAAAAAGTCAGAATTATGAGTTATAAATGCAGAATTATGAGAAAAAAGTCAGAATTATGAGTTATAAATGCAGAATTATGAGGAAAAAAGTTAAAATTATGAATTATAAACTCAGAATTACGAGGAAAAAAGTCAGAATTATGAGTTATTAATGCAGAATTATGAGTTAAACAATTGAGAAAAAATTTAGAATTATGAGTTATAAATGCAAAATTATGAGGAAAAAAATAAAAATGAGTTATGCAGAATTATGAGAAAAAAGTCAGAATTACAAAATTTATAATCAGAATTATGAGGAGAAATATGAGAATTGCGAGCTATAAGGTCAGAATTATGAGAAAAAAGATGGAAACGAGCTTCAAACCATCCTGCTCGTTTTCATATAATTGTGTGAATAATCAATTAGTCATAATTATTTGCAGGTTTCTGTTTGATATTTCTAAATATCTGTTTAATTAAATTACAACACAAACATTAGTTTTTCTAAGTTACAGAATGTGCTGTTGATTTTACAATATTTATAATATTTCATCTTTATTGAGCCGAGGCTGTAAATGTTTTTTCAGCTGATCTTTGAGTTTTTGACTCGCAGTAACAGCACAAGCAAATAAAAGCTCCCTAAATGAACGAGCGTTTCCTGTGAGTTTCCAGATGCTTATCTCCAGCTGAAGTCATAAATCAGCTCAGCCTGTGCAGGTGCGTTTTACATGCGCAGCCTTTAATGACGGGAGTTGAGAAGGTGAAATTGCTCCGCCGCCACATTGATTAGGATATATAGCTGATGCATTACTGCTGCGGGCCGCGTGATTAGCATGCGTTTCCACAGGAGAGAGTCTGGAGCGATGATTGTAAAACCAAACATGTCTCCCCTGACTAATATCTATTAGATCTTAGAGCTGCGCAATTAATCATTAAAAGATCGTGATCTCGATTCAAACACCCACGCGATCTTATTCCTAAATGACAGTCTATTAAAGCTTTGATAAGTTGAATCACAGCTGTGTTCTGACCCAGTAATGAAACAAGTGAAGTCATTATGAGTGAATCATTGAATCATTCATTCAAGAGATTCGTTCAAAAACTCTAATTCATCCAGTAATTAAACAAGTGAAGTCATTACGAGGGAGTCATTGAATCATTCATTCAAGAGATTCATTCAAAAACACTGATTCATCCAGTAATGAAACAAGTGAAGACTTTATGAGTGAGTCATTGAATCATTTATTCAAAAGATTTGTTCAAAAACACTGAATCATCCAGTAATTAAACAAGTGAAGTCTTTGAGTAAGTCATTGAATCATTCATTCAAGAGATTCGTTCAAAAACGCTGATTCATACAGTAATTAAACAAGTGAAGTCATTATGAGGGAGTTATTGAATCATTCATTCAAGAGATTCGTTTGAAAACGCTGATTCATCCAGTAATGAAACAAGTGAAGTCTTTATGAGTGAGTCATTGAATCATTCATTCAAGAGATTCGTTCGACAATGCTGATTCATCCAGTAATGAAACAAGTGGTCTTTATGAGTAAGTCATTGAATCATTCATTCAAGAGATTCATTCAAAAATGCTGATTCATTCAGTAATAAGTGAAGTTGAGTGAGTGTATCATTGAATCATTCATTCAAGAGATTCATTCAAAAACGCTGATTCATTCAGTAATAAGTGAAGTTGAGTGAGTGAGTCATTGAATCATTCATTCAAGAGATTCATTCAAAAATGCTGATTCATTCAGTAATAAGTGAAGTTGAGTGAGTGTATCATTGAATCATTCATTCAAGGGATTCATTCAAAAACGCTGATTCATTCAGTAATGAAATAAGTGAAGTTGAGTGAGTGTGTCATTGAATAATTCATTCAAGAGATTCATTCAAAAAGCTGATTCATCCATTAATGAAACAAGTGAAGTCGAGTGAATGAGTCATTGAATCATTCATTCAAGAGATTCATTCAAAAACGCTGATTCATCCAGTAATTAAACAAGTGAAGTCGAGTGAGTGAGTCATTGAATCATTCATTCAAGAGATTCATTCAAAAACGCTGATTCATCCTGTAATTAAATAAGTGAAGTCTTTGTGTGAGTCATTGAATCATTCATTCAAGAGATTCATTAAAAAAAAAAAACACTCATTCATCCAGAAATGAATCAAATGAAATCTTTATGAGTGAGACATTGATTCATCATTCATTCAAACTGATATTTATTAAAACAATAATTAAATATTTTTTAGACGGCAGCAACTAACAGTCAGAACCTCTAGTAAATTATTTTGTTTGTCTATTCAGAATCGTGGGAGAATCGTGATCTCTATTTTAAACAAAAAGAAATCATGATTCTCAGTTTATCCAGAATCGTGCAGCTCTATCTGGAATCTGAGTCTCTGTAATTTCTTCATCACGTTTGCTGAGGTTCCCTGTCAGTCTTTGCATCTGCTGTTTCAAAACCTCCTGAAATAAAGGTGTAAATTCCTGCGTTCCCAGTGCAGTTTTAGACGTGTGAGTCTGTAATTGGCGAAGCTTCATGTGCGACAGGCGAACACACAAGCACCTTTTCTATCATGCAATGAAAGCAGCGATAATGAGCCTGAGATGAGCTGAATCCTCCGGAGTGTGTGTGTGTTTTCAGACAGGTTGAGCGTGTGTAAACACATTAAGCCACAGCTCTGGGCTTCTGGGAATCATTTTCCCTCAGGTGGCCTTCATACAGGAGGGTCAACATCAAAACGTGATTAGTTTCACTTAGAGCGGCTCGTATCGGAGGAATTCACGGGTGTAAATCCCCATCTCTCCTCTGTCTGTACGAGTTCACCTCAGCCTGATTAATGCAGCACAAAACGTCTGATAAAATGAAGTCATTAAGCGTTAAATGTCAGCAGACACAGAAGATTTGAGTCGCTCATTCCTGCATCCCAAACTATACAGAATAATTAAGAGTTGAATCGTTGCTTGAGTTTATATTGTGGTTTTGTGACAGAATGTGCTTGATGAACATCTAGTTTTAAAGCTGCTGCCATTAACAGGTTGATTTTCTCTGATGGCTTCAATCTTCTGGCAGGACTTCACACTTGATCAGTAGTTCTCCTCGACTCACTAGAGGGATGAAAAATGAGTTAAAATGAGTTAAAATGAGACAAAACAACATACAGATAAAACTCAGGGTATAAACTGACCATGTTTCTTATTTTAATTTGTTCCCTCAACATGTCATTTTTCTTTAAGAACAGGGGCTTCTTTTATCAAACGGCATTTCATGGATTTCATCTGTCAAAAATCAGGAATAAATCAGGATTTATAAAGACAAAAACTGATGTAAAAATGTGTATGAAATGTCGGTGCTCTCGTATACCAGTAATTAAAATAATCCAATACTGTTTATTAAATATATATAATATAATTATATATATTATATATATATTTATTTATGAATAAATGTATGCATATTATTAAAATATTTATTATTTATTAAAATAAATTTATATTAATACATTTTATTTTTATTATTTTTATTTATACATTTATAATGTAATATTTTTATATATTTTTAATTAAATATATGTAAATTATTTAAAAAAAAAAAAATATATATATATATATATATATTATTAAATTAATATATAATAAATATATTATATTTATTATATTTATATATTTATAATATAATATATATTAATATATAATATATATATATTTAAATAAAATATATATTTAATATATTTAAATAAAATAAATAATAAAAAATAATATAATATAATAAATATATTTAATATACATATTAAATATATGTAAATTATTAAATATATTATTATTAGTTTAATTTAATATATATTATTAAATAAATATAATAATAAATATTATATATATATTATTAAATATAATATAAGCTATATATAATTATATGTATATTATTAAATATATATTATTATTAACTCAGAAGTGTAGTAAAGACATCATTAAAGTAATTATTATTAAATTAAATTTATATTATTAAATAATTATATATATGTATGTAATTAAATAAATACATTCTGTGTACATCTTTACAAATGAGGCCTTGGAAAACATTGGATATCATTGGTGATAAAGTGTAAAGGCAGAAGAACATTCACTTAAACTGAAACTTGTGTAATTATAAATAATTCAAATTAAATTCTATAATTAATGTATTTAACAGCAGTTTACCATGAGGTATTTGCTAACATTAGTGAATGCATTAATGAACTGAGAATGAGAACTGCAGGTTTTTTGTGCTGAAATAATGTGAATCTCTCTGATGATTCATGAGTCAATAGTTGATTCCTCTGGGATCTCCGTTTCTAATCCATCTCTAATCCTCCATTAGTGTCCTCAGGCCAAGCCTGACCTGAAGAGACGTTACACACGTCATCTAGTCCAGCGGTCAATACACATCTGAGAAGCGTTGCTCAATAATCTTCTCTTCTGAACTCTGACTCAGTGTTGCATTAGCGCTCATGTCTGCGTGTTTGTGAATGTGTGTCCGCAGGGCTCCGTTTGCCGTCGGTCAGACGCGCTCCTGTCTCTCTGGAGCGGCTCAGTCTAAGGTGGTTCCTGGATCTCCGGGCTCCGCCGGCCCCTCGAGTCCCGTCCTGATGGCCTCTGCGTCTCGCTCCAGCACGCCGCTGTCCAGCCCGTCGTCTCCGCACATGAAGAACTGTCTGCGCTTGTCCAGCCAGCAAACTGTCAATCAAGCGCGCTCCGCCATGCAGTTAGGTGAGTCGCGTGCGGACGGACATCAGTGAAAGTTGATGTGAGCCCTTTAATTCAGCAGCATGTTTTCAGCAGTGGATGATGCATTGACATATTATAATTAAATAAAACTAAAACCATAAAAAAACATCTTGGCTACTTAAAATAAAATAAATGTTAACCGAAAAAAAAAAAAAAAAAAAAAACAACATTTATTTTATATCAGCTAGTTTAGTTTAAATTGATGAACTAAAATAACAAAAAACTAAAACCGAAATGAAATGAATATTTAATATAGACATATTTTAAAAATAAATTAATAAAAATAGCAAAAATACACACAAAAAATAAATGTTAACTTAAATAAAATAAAATAAAAAACATATAAATAAAAATTGAAAAAAGCATATAGACATAAAAACAACAACAAAATAAACATGAATGAAAATAAAATGAAATATTAAAAAACTTAAACTTGCTGAGGCAATATTTCTCATTTTCATTTAGTTTAACTTGGACTAAAATAACAACTAAAAAAAATTATTAAAATATATTTATATAATAAAAAATATTTTTCAAATATAACTGTATAGTCATATTTAAATATAAATAAATAAAAAAAATTAAAATGACAAAAAACTAATAAAAGTGATAATTAACTAATTAAATAGTTTTAACTAATTTAACAAATTTAAACTAATTTAGTTTAAACTAATTTAACAAAGTTTACTTTAAACTAATTTAACAAATTAAAATGAAAAATAAAAAATAAATCAAACTATTAATAAAAACTAAAACTGAAATAAAAAATGCATCAACAAAATTACTAAAGCTTTAAAAACTATAGTCATATTAAAAACCTAATAAAAATTACAACAAAATTATGAAAACTTTAACTCAAATTAAAATGAAAATGGAAAATAAGAAAAAAATTAAAAATATTAATAAAAAATAAAACTGAAATAAAATTAATAAAAACTATATAGTCATATTTAAAAACTAATAAAAATGACAACATAATTATGAAAACTAACTCAAATGAAAATGTAAAATAAAAAATAAATAAAAATATAAATAAAAACTAAAACTGAAATAAAAATGAATATATAGTCATATAAAAAAACTAACAAAAATGACAACAACATTTTGAAAACTAGCTCAAATTAAAATAAAAATGGAAAGCAAAAAAATAAAATGAATTCAAAATAGTCTAAAACTGAAATAAAAATTAACAAAAACTATAGACATGTTTAAAAAATGGCGACAAATTAACTAAAATGAAAATGAAAATAACTTCTATCAGTATAGCAGTGCATATTACATCATGTATTAGTTAGTTCACACTGAAGGTTTCTGCAGTGTTTGTCTTCACACACACACACACACACACACACACACACACTGCGCTGCAGATGGCAGGAGTTTTTACCGTGTGTCAGCTCTGCGCCAATGAAGCGTGTTAACGTGACGCGCTCTGTAATCTATTCAGGTCAGATCGCCGCGCTGCTGTGTGTGCGAGTGTGTTCACGGAAGACGCATTAGCGTGGTAAAGGAGCTTGTTAAAGCATTTTACAGCTCAGATAAGATGTCTGCTGTAATGAATGCCTTGCCGCTCGCGTTGGCAGTAATTGCCGGGTTGCATTCTCGGCAGTTCTTGAACTTTGAGGAACGCAGCGAAGCTCGAGCAGGGACGGGACGCCGTCTCACTGCAGATGAGACCTGTGACATCATTTAATTGCACTCACGACAGGCTAAAGCAAACCCACATGACGAGACACTTAGGACTGTTCAAAATACGAATGCACGATTATAAAAAATAGTATTTATTTTTTTATTATCCAAACAGTCCACAGTCCTCCGGCGAGCAGCAGCCCCGAGCGGCCCACGGCGGCCGTGACCCCTCTGCGACCCCAGGGCAGCCCCTCACGCTCCCCCGCTCGACCCCTCTCTATGGTGGCGGCGCCTCAGGTGCATCCCTCGCTGCAGTCCGGTCCGCTCTCTCCGGCCTCCGTACGACCCCTCATGCCTCTGACCTCCGCCGCGGCCGCCATCACGCCGCCCAACGTCACCGCGGCCCATCTGAACGGAGGAGACGCTTCTGTCTGTGCGCTGCAGCCCGCTTCACCCGCACACGCCGGCCATCCCAAACACGAGGAGAAGAAGGTGGAGAAGGTCAGTGAAGCTCATGAATATATTCATAGAAATTAATTCAAATTCATAGTAGCAATAAATCAAATTCATTTTGACATTTTGATGCATTTATTTTCCATTATGATTACTAGTAGTTGTATATAAATGCATACTAGTACTTGTTTTCATAGTATATGGATTTTTTATGTAATTAATTACATGATGTGGCGATTAATTAATCTAATTAATTGCAAATTTAATTGCAAATTTGGCTGAGAAATTATCCCCAAAAGATAATTTGAAGTCATTTTTATGTAAAGAATCAAATAGACATTACAAAAACTAGATTAATATTTGATTCAACAGAATTTATTACACAAACTTTTGGA
The DNA here is from genome assembly GCA_036281575.1 of Ancherythroculter nigrocauda. Taxonomy (NCBI): domain Eukaryota; kingdom Metazoa; phylum Chordata; class Actinopteri; order Cypriniformes; family Xenocyprididae; genus Ancherythroculter; species Ancherythroculter nigrocauda. The sequence continues at coordinate 45,997,648 of VTFQ01000006.1, forward strand.
CCATAAGGTTGAGTAAATGATGACTGAATTTTAATTTTGGGGTAAACTATATTTTTTATTAATATGGAAATATGAAATTGAAAGTAAACATATGGTCAACTGATGTTTTATGAATCATTTTTTTTTTTTTTAGAGAAGTTAATTTACTGAAGGCTATCAAGAAAGCTAGGTTACTAAGTTAATTTAATTCACAATATGTGCACATTTATTATTAATTATTGATGACATATGTATCACTTTTATTTTGTTTTTCATTTTTTATTCAAAATATTCACAAACTTGTTAACTATTGCCTATCAAGAACTATAGGCTATACAAACACTTAGCACCCACAGAAAAATATTAGACATAGAAAGCCCCAGCAGCAACCACTCAGAACACCTTAGCAACACCCCAGCAACTGCCTAGCAACCACCCAGAATGCCCCAGCAACCGCTTGGCAACTACACAGAACACCCTAGCAATCACCTAGAACACCCTAGCAACTGTCTAGAAATCAACCACAATGCTCCGGCAGCAAACACCCAGAATGCCCCAGCAACCGCCTAGCAACCATCTAGAACACCCCAGCAACCGCCTATATATCACCCAGAATGTCCCGGCAACAACCACCTAAAAACCACCCAGAACGTTCCAGCAACCACCTACCAACAGCCCAGAATGCCACAGCAACTGCCTAGTAACCACCCAGAACCCCCTAGCAACTGTCTAGAAATCACTCAGAATGCCCCAGCAGCAACCACCTAGCAACCACCCAGAACACCCCAGCAACACACCATCAACCGCCTAGCAACCACCCAGAACACCCAGGCAAATCACCCAGAATGCCCCGGCAGCAGCCACCTAGCAACCACCCAGAATGCCCCAGCATCCACCTAGCAACCATCTAGAACACCCCAGGAACTGCCTAGACAAAACCCAGAATGCCCCGGCAGCAACCACCTAACAACCACCCAAAACACACAAGCAACCACTTAGCAGCCACCAGAACGCCCTAGCAACTGGCTAGAAACCACCCAAAACGCCCCACCAACAACCTAGAAATCACCCAGAATGACCCAGCAGCAACCACCTAGAGCACCCTAGCAACACCCTAGCAACCACCCAGAACACCCCAGCAACTGCCTAGAAATCACCCAGAATGCCCCGGCAGCAGCCGCCTAGCAACCTCCCAGAACGCCCCAGCAACTGTCTAGCAACCATGGAGAAAACGTCTCAGCAACCACCTAGCAACCACCCAGAATGCCCCAGTATCCGCCTAGCAACCACCTAGCAACCACCTAGAACACCCCAGGAACTGCCTAGATAACACTTAGAATGCCCTGGCAGCAACCACCTAGAAACCACCCAGAACACCTCAGCAATTATCTAGCAACCACCCAGAACACCCTAGCAACACCCTAGCAACCGCTTAGCAACCACCTAGAACTCCCTAGCAACTGCCTAGAAATCACCCAGAATGCCCCAGCAATCACCTAGCAACTGCTTAGAAACCACCCAGAATGACCCAGCAGCAACCACCTAGCAACCACCTAGAACACCCTAACAACACCCCAGCAACTGCCTAGCAACCACCCAGAATGCCCCAGCAACTGCCTAGCAACCACCTAGAACACCCTTGCAACACCCCAGCAACTGCCTAGCAACCAACTAGAACACCTTTGCAACACCCCAGCAACTGCCTAGCAACCAACCAGAACACCTCTGCAACACCCCAGCAACTCACAAGTAAAAGTCTGAAATGAATGATTACTGTTGTAATATGTAATATGTTTGGGTTTGTGTGAAGTGGATCTGTTCTTCACAAATCAGAGTGGAAATGATTGTATTCAGATTGAGGTCTGTGTGACAGTAGCGTCATTATTCAGCTCCTCTGATCGTGTCAGTGCAGTCGATATATTACAGTGTTTTAAAGCTCAAGCTCTTATTGAGTCCTGGTGTGTTCGTACGGTTTCATTAGCGCAGGATCGTGTTGAGAATAAGCTCTAGTTTTGAGGCTCAGCTTCTGAGAACATGAGATGAGAAGATGCAGGTTGATTAGGTCTTCTACTCAGATCTGAAGCTGAATCTCATACGCCTCCCGGTGGCCTGGTTTGGAGTTGCGTGTGATCCGTCAGCTCTGTTGGGAGTGATTAGTGTGGCTCAGATCCACCAAAACCCAGAATGACTTTCCCAGATAAACCTTCTACTCCCACATACAGCAGCAGTGTCACAGCAGAACAGCCACTACTGACACCATAACTCAAACATCCCTCTGTTCTCACCATCAGCAGATTCACAAGATCACATGATTCCACTGATACTGCTGTTCAAAGAGCTGTTTGTAATACGACCCATATGAAATCCGTTTGATTTTTTCCTCAAATTCTGTTTGATTTTTTTTCTGGATTCTGTGTTAATATTTATTTATTTATTTTAATTTCTGTTGTCTGTTTTAATTTTTCTGGATTCTGTTTTAATAATGTAATTAATTAATTTATTTATTATTATTAGTTTTAGAATTTCTGTGTTTTAATTTATCTGGATAATTTAATAATTTATTCAATAATTTAATTAATTTATTATCATTATTATTATTATTATAAGAATTTCTGTGTTTTAATTTTTCTGGATTCTGTTTTAATAATTTAATTAATTTATTATTATTATTATTATTATTATTATTATTATTTACAGAATTTTTTGTGTTTGTTTTAATTTTTCTGGATTCTGTTTTAACAATTTAATTAATTTATTATTATTATGATCAAAATTTCTGTTTTTCTTTTAATTTTTCAGGATTCCTTTTTAATAATTAAATTTTTATTTATTTATTTTAAGATTTTCTGTGTTGCCTATTTTAATTTTCTGGATTTATGATTTAATAAAAATATATTATCTAAAATGGTGGTAGTCAAATGAAGGCATAAAACATTGTCTTAATTTTAATTTTTAATGATCAAAAAGTATTAATTGAATTCATAAAACTTTAACAATTTAATAATTTCTTATAATTTTTACAATAATAGGACCCCAATGAAATGTTTTCTTTTCTTTTTTCCTTTCATAGATTCTGTGTATTCTGTTTAATTTTTCTGGATTTATGATTTAATACAAATTTATTATCAAAAATAGTGGCTATGAAATGAAGGCAAAAAAATTAACAATTGAAATTAATCTTTTAAAAAGTAATGAAATGGAAATTCAGTTTTGTTTTTGGCAAACAAAGTGCTTAATTAAAACTAAAACCATAAAAAAACTTTTTTATTACTTGAAATAAAATAAACATTAATTTAAAATAACTAATTTTATTTCAGCTAGTTGAAGCAACATTTTTATTAAGTAAAAATTAATCAAAATGATGTAGACATATTTTTAAAAAACAAAAACAAAAAACAAATATACAACAAAATTACTAAAACTAACTAAAATGAAAATGAAAATTCAAAATATTTAAAACAAAAAAACTATATTAGTATCTCAGTGATGCTAAAATAACACTGGTTTACTGTTTCAATTAAAACATGGAAAGATTGTTTGATATTCCTTAAAAAATAAAGTTTTAATAATGTTCATATGTATTTTCTTCATATAGTGAGACGAGCGTCACGCAGCATTTGATGAAGCGTGCAGCTCTACTTTTGATTTATTCATCCAACATTTGCCAAGTTCCGTGACATTCCGTGTTATACAGTAAATTCCTTTTTTATGACTGATTCCGTGATTCCGTCCGCGACTCATGAAAACACCAGTATCTCTGTCTGTTTCTCACACAGAAGGAAAAGAAGAGCAGTGGCCTCCTCAAGCTGCTTTCTGGAGCCGCAGCCAAAAAGAAGTCTCGCTCGCCACCGTCCGTCTCTCCCACGCATGAGCCGGCCTCCACCTCGTCCTCGGTGCAGGGAGCCATGGCTCCCGAGCTGCGCTCCGCCGGCGGTCACGGCCGGGCCGGATCCTGCCCCATCGAGAGCGAGATGCAGGGAGCCATGGGCATGGAGCCTCTGCACAGAAAGTCTGGCTCGCTGGATCTCAACTTCTCCGTGTCTCCACCAGCTCGACAGGCCTGCTCGTCCTCACCGCTGGCCGTCCGGCCCGAACCCAAGCCATTATCCCGAGAGAGGTGAGCCTGCACTCCTTAATAAACCATCTATATTGGCATCTGTGATTTCATGAAGGGCCTTTAACATCATTGGAAGCTTTTCAATGCACAAAATGGAAAAAGATTATTAGTTCTTCACACTAAAAAAAGTGGAACTGCTCACTGAAAGGGGACCCAAAAATGAGGACCCAAAAATGACTCTTCTGTTGCTTTGCAGCGAAAACCCTCTTTTGCAACCTTTATTTTTAAGAGTGTCGGTGTTAATATCTCCTCACTATGGCTGGCAAATTAAAATTAAAACTTAAGATAAAAATGCACATTCGAATGAAAGAACATACTGTTGAAAAAATGACAAAAACGAGAGCCTAGGTTTCATAATTGTATGCACTTCAGTTAAAAAATAAACACACTTTAACCAGGTTTGTTCTTGCGCAGTATTGTTTGTATTTATCCGTTTCGTATGAAAGCTTGTTTCCGCCACTAAATAAAAATAAAGGTAATTGCGACTTTATCTCACAATTCTGACTTCTTTTCTCAGAATTATGAGATATAAACTTGAAATAGCAAGTTGTCAGAATTGTGTGATATAAAGTCAGAATTGCGAGTTATTGTGAGAAACAAAATAAGAATTGCGAGAAATAGAATCGCAAGAAATAAAGTCAGAATTTTGACTTATAAACTCGAAATTGTGTTATAAAGTCAGAATTGCAAGAAACAAAGTCAGAATTGCGAGTTATAAACTTGAAATTGTGAGAAACAAAATAAGAATTGCGAGAAATAGTCAGAATTGCGAGATCTAAATTCAAAATTGCGAGTTATAAAGTCAGAATTGTGAGAAATAAACTCGAAATTGCAAGAAAAGTCAGACTTGTGAGATATAAAGTCAGAATTTTGAGTTATAAACTCCAAATTGTTATAACGTCAGAATTGCAAGTTATAAACTCGAAATTGTGAGAAATAATGTCAGAATTGCGAGAAATAGTCAGAATTGTGAAATATAAACTCAAAATTGCGAGTTATAAAGTCAGAATTGCGAGTTATAAAGTCAGAATTGCGAGTTATAAAGTCAGAATTGCGAGAAATAAAGTCAGAATTGCGAGTTATAAAGTCAGAATTGCAAGATATAAAGTCAGAATTGTGAGATATAAAGTCAGAATTGCGAGTTATAAAGTCAGAATTGCGAGAAATAAAGTCAGAATTGCGAGATATAAAGTCAGATTTGCGAGATATAAAGTCAGAATTGCGAGATATAAAGTCAGAACTGCGAGATATAAAGTCAGAATTGCGAGATATAAAGTCAGAACTGCGAGATATAAAGTCAGAATTTTGAGTTATAAACTCCAAATTGTTATAAAGTCAGAATAGCAAGAAACAAAGTCTGAATTGCAAGTTATAAACTCGAAATTGTGAGAAATAATGTCAGAATTGCGAGAAATAGTCAGAATTGCGAAATATAAACTCAAAATTGCGAGTTATAAAGTCAGAATTGTGAGATATAAAGTCAGAATTGCGAGATATAAAGTCAGAATTGCGAGTTATAAAGTCAGAATTGCGATATAAAGTCAGAATTGCGAGATATAAAGTCAGAATTGCGAGTTATAAAGTCAGAATTGCGAGAAATAAAGTCAGAATTGCGATATAAAGTCAGAATTGCGAGAAATTAAGTCAGAATTGCGAGTTATAAAGTCAGAATTGCGATATAAAGTCAGAATTGTGAGATATAAAGTCAGAATTGCGATATAAAGTCAGAATTGCGATATAAAGTCAGAATTGCGAGATATAAAGTCAGAATTGCTAGTTATAAAGTCAGAATTGCGAGAAATAAAGTCAGAATTGCGAGTTATAAACTTGAAATTGTGAGAAACAAAATAAGAATTGCGAGAAATAGTCAGAATTGCGAGATCTAAATTCAAAATTGCGAGTTATAAAGTCAGAATTGTGAGAAATAAACTCGAAATTGCGAGAAAAGTCAGACTTGTGAGATATAAAGTCAGAATTTTGAGTTATAAACTCCAAATTGTTATAACGTCAGAATTGCAAGTTATAAACTCGAAATTGTGAGAAATAATGTCAGAATTGCGAGAAATAGTCAGAATTGTGAAATATAAACTCAAAATTGCGAGTTATAAAGTCAGAATTGCGAGTTATAAAGTCAGAATTGCGATATAAAGTCAGAATTGCGAGATATAAAGTCAGAATTGCGAGTTATAAAGTCAGAATTGCGAGTTATAAAGTCAGAATTGCAAGATATAAAGTCAGAATTGTGAGATATAAAGTCAGAATTGCGAGTTATAAAGTCAGAATTGCGAGAAATAAAGTCAGAATTGCGAGATATAAAGTCAGATTTGCGAGATATAAAGTCAGAATTGCGAGATATAAAGTCAGAACTGCGAGATATAAAGTCAGAATTTTGAGTTATAAACTCCAAATTGTTATAAAGTCAGAATAGCAAGAAACAAAGTCTGAATTGCAAGTTATAAACTCGAAATTGTGAGAAATAATGTCAGAATTGCGAGAAATAGTCAGAATTGCGAAATATAAACTCAAAATTGCGAATTATAAAGTCAGAATTGTGAGATATAAAGTCAGAATTGCGAGATATAAAGTCAGAATTGCGAGTTATAAAGTCAGAATTGCGAGTTATAAAGTCAGAATTGCGATATAAAGTCAGAATTGCGAGATATAAAGTCAGAATTGCTAGTTATAAAGTCAGAATTGCGATATAAAGTCAGAATTGCGAGAAATTAAGTCAGAATTGCGAGTTATAAAGTCAGAATTGCGAGTTATAAAGTCAGAATTGCGAGTTATAAAGTCAGAATTGCGATATAAAGTCAGAATTGTGAGATATAAAGTCAGAATTGCGATATAAAGTCAGAATTGCGATATAAAGTCAGAATTGCGAGATATAAAGTCAGAATTGCTAGTTATAAAGTCAGAATTGCGAGAAATAAAGTCAGAATTGCGATATAAAGTCAGAATTGCGAGAAATTAAGTCAGAATTGCGAGTTATAAAGTCAGAATTGCGATATAAAGTCAGAATTGCGAGTTATAAAGTCAGAATTGCGAGATATAAAGTCAGAATTGCGAGATATAAAGTCAGAATTGTGAGTTATAAAGTCAGAATTGTGAGATATAAAGTCAGAATTGTGAGATATAAAGTCAGAATTGCGAGATATAAAGTCAGAATTGCGAGTTATAAAGTCAGAATTGCGATATAAAGTCAGAATTGTGAGATATAAAGTCAGAATTGCAAGTTATAAAGTCAGAATTGCGAGAAATTAAGTCAGAATTGCGAGTTATAAAGTCAGAATTGCGAGTTATAAACTCGAAAATTGTTATAAAGTCAGAATTGCGAGTTATAAAGTCAGAATTGCGAGTTATAAACTCAAATTGTTATAAAGTCAGAATTGTGAGTTATAAAGTTAGAATTGTGAGTTATAAAGTCAGAATTGCGAGTTATAAAGTCAGAATTGCGAGTTATAAAGTCAGAATTGCGAGTTATAAAGTCAGAATTGCGAGTTATAAACTCGAAAATTGTTATAAAGTCAGAATTGTGAGATATAAAGCCAGAATTGCGAGTTATAAACTTGAAATTGTTATAAAGTCAGAATCGTGAGTTATAAAGTCAGAATTGCGTGATAAAAATTAGCAATTATACCTTTTTTATTTTTAATTCAGTGGCAGAAACAAGCTTCCATAGCTTCGCCCTCTTGTGGACTGTTGAATTAAGTCAATGCTCTCATTTATAAAACGCACATATGATAGTATTTGATCCTAAATTCTATGGATTTGATCCTACATCAAAAGTGAGGAACAAATCGGCAAAAACGGTATGCGTATGAACTTATTTCACTCATATATACCAGTAATTCAATAATTGTACGTTTTATTAACTCTTTCCCTGCCATGCCATCATAAAAAAGCTAAAAAAAAAAAAAAAAAAGCTGAGAAAATCGTGTTTTTATCAAAGACTTCATCCGGATGGGATTTAGAACGATGATCAAAGCTTCACAGTCGTTTCCTTTTCATGGGTTCAACATTTCATTGCAGTTTTGATTTATATGCTGTTTAATGTTTGATGAACGTGTCATTTATGTGCGTCAGCAATGCTTCTATCGCTTGTTTCTGCTTCTTCTTCGCCTGTGTTTTGATCCAGAGATTCTGTACTCATTCAGAAGATGTGTAATAGCGCCCCCTAACGTATAACAGTGAAAACATGGATTCCGTCAGTGGCGGGGAACGAGTTAAAGTGTAAAGATAAATAGACAATCACAGTATGCATTAATATTATTATATGCACAAATGATCAACTGCTTTGTGATTATTACATCACTAAAATGAATTTATTAATTATGTATGATTTCTTGAAAAAAAAAAAAATATGCATATATATTTTAAAGGGAATGGTATTGATTTGATTTATTAATTTGATTTAAAAAGCCTTAAATCTGATTGTAAAAGCCCTGCAGATACTGTGCTGTTGTTGAACACAAGAACTTGTCTGTGTAAATGTTTCACCCGTCGTGTAAAAGCGTGTCCGTTCTCTTCCCTTCAGGTACCGTGTGCTCGTCCCGTACCCGCCGCAGAGCGAGGCCGAGATCGAGCTGAAGGAAGGCGACATCGTGTTTGTGCACAAGAAACGTGAGGACGGCTGGTACAAGGGGACGCTTCAGCGCACCGGCCGGACGGGCCTCTTCCCCGGCAGCTTTGTGGAGAGTTTCTAGATGAGAAACACCAGCCTACAAGCTCTGATTCCCGTGACGGAATATCTCATGCTCATAATGCCCAGAATAAGCAGACACACAGTCATGAAGACGAGCACAAAGACGAGCATCTTCACTGCCATCGTCCTCATACATCCGTTAGGAATAAATGATGCTCATCTGGAGGAGCGTGTGAGTCTGCGGCGCCCTCTTGTGTGCGTGTGTGGATCACATCTCAGATCTTCATCAGGTCCTCACAGATTCCTGCAGCGACCGCTTCATCCTCACTTTTCTTCCCTTCTTTAATCAGCAGATCTGAATGAGAACGACACGAGGATGTTATTCATGGAGATATCAGATGAATGCAGTGAGTGATGAAGCTCATCAAACCTGTCATATTTCACACCAAAATCAACATTTTGCATTATTTTTGACTATTTTCCCACTAGATTCTCATTACTGTAATGCAAATGAATTCATAATATATTATTTAAATGGTAAATATTAATACAGCATGTTAGTATTAGTATAGTAGTGCCTTTATGCTCATTCAAAAGAAAAATAATGCATTACAGGATTGAGAATTGTAAATAAACTCAAAAATAATGAGAGTTTACGGTTAAAATGTGTTTAATTGTGAAAACAATGTCCCAATAATTAACATTAAAATGTATATTTTATATATATATATAATATATATATACTACCTGTCAAAAGTTTGGAATAATTACTTTTTGTGGAATAAGTTTGGAATAATTACTAATTACTTTTTAATTATTATAATTACTATCAATTATTATTGGTGCTTATAGTTGTTCGTATTATTATCAATGTTGAAAACAGTTGTGCTGCTTCAGTTTTTTGTGCAAACCGTGATACATTTTATTTTTTCAGGATTCTTTGATGAATAGAAAGTTAAAAAGAACAGCATTTATTTGAAATAGAATCTTTTGTAACATTATAAATGTTTAATGTCACTTTGATCAGTTTAATGTGTCCTTGATGAATAAAAGTATTGTTTTTCTTTTTTTACAAAAAAAAACTTACTGACACCAAACTTTTGAAGTGAGTGTATATGTGTGTATATATATATATATATATATATATATATATATATATATATATATATAAAATATTTTTGTTTGTTTTTGGACTGAAATATGACCCGGGCATGTTTTGGTGAGATTCACTCACAGGTTTGTTCTTACTGAAGCTCGTTTACAGTGATGGTACAGTGAAACTCTTTGTGAAAGCACAAACTGTTTTTATTGGTTTTATATGCTGGTTCTGTCTTTCCTAGTGAATCATGGGATGTGCATGCCGGTTTACTGCCTCATCAGTCTTTACAGACATTATCTGTCTCTGGTTTACTGAGCGTCCTGTGGAGGTTTGATGCCTGAAGCGTCTTTGCTTTCTATCTGCTGGTGTTGAGCTCCATAGAGTTTCAAGAACTATTTTCATGAATTTTCCATGTGCTCAATGTGCCGTAGACCAGAAACAGACTCTACGCGAGTACACAAACGTGTTTGACCAGGTGTGTATTTAATTGGCGCACGTCATTATTGTTTTAAATTCATGTTCCTCATAATCTTCCCCTCCCTCTCACAGTGACTTCTCTTCTCTGATGACGAGGGTGGGGCAACCTGTCACTCACATGAGATCCACCAATAGCAAACCACAACCATCCAATCAATCAAAATCAAGCCCCACCCTACATTTGTTCTTGTTTGCAAAGCCATTTCACTCTGATATATGTCACAATAGGGAAGAAAAGACGAGCGCAACTTCAGTTTCATGTTCCAAAGTGCATTTCAAACATCTGTGTTCCTGTACTCGTGTAGAGTTTGTTTCAGGCGTTTATCAGAAGCCGTTTTATCTCCGTCAGACGCTGCTCTACATTAGAGGAGACCGACGGACCTGTTGAGTTCAGATGAAGCAGCACATCTTTATTTTTATAGACGCTCAGGAGAGATTCAAACAACAACCAGCATCACAGCGGCGTCTGAAGCACAAACTCACCGTCACACACAGTGGGCTTCAGTGAGAGAAGAACATGTTTCTTTTCATGAAATGAAGCTAAATGAGTTATTTTGTGTGGTTCAGCCAACAAAATATCATTGTCATTCTTATTAAATTCCTCTTGAAAATACAGTAGTGGCCAAAGGTGAATGACATGAATATACAGTACCGGTCAAAAGATTGGAAAAATTACTATATTTAATGTTTTTGAAGGAAGTCTCTTCTGCTCATCAAAGCTGCATTTATTTGATCAAAAATACAGTAAAATTGTGAAAAATTATTCCAATGTAAATCAGCTGTTTTCTATGTGAATATATAGTAAAGTGAAATTTATTCCTGTGATTAAAAGCTGAATTTTCAGCATCATTACTCCAGAAATCATTCTAATATGCTGATTTGATACTCAGTTATTTCTAGAATGATTTCTGAAGGATCATGTGACACTGAAGACTGGAGTAATGATGCTGAAAATTCAGCTTTGATCACAGGAATAAATTACGCTTTACTATATATTCACATAGAAAACAGATATTTTACATTGGAATAATATTTCACTATTTTTTACTGTATTTTCTGTATTTTTGATCAAATAAATGCAGGCTTGATAAGCAGAAAAGACTTCTTTCAAAAACATTAGATATAGTAATTTTTGACCTGTACTGTATTTAAAATATGATAAAAGAGCAAAACACTAAACTTGGTTAAGGTATTTATCCTTATTTATCAAATTATTCGGCAAAAAAAAAAAAAAAGTCAAACTACAGCCACAGGTTTTATTTTAATGTGCAAAAAAATGCATAGAAAAACAAAAAGCTGAGAGGAAAAGGCAAACATTGAATACAACAATAATCAGTTATTAATATTTAGTTGGTTCTCTTGTGTTCATAATTTCTTTGTATGACAGCCTGGATAAAAATGATGCACACAATTTGTCATGTTTCATTACATTATTATCACAAATAAAAAAATCCTCTCCAAACACAACTACACAATATGATTACAAAATCTATAACACATATTTAATATTTGAAGATGTCAATTTTGCTGGACATCACTTTTAGCCGCTACTGTACATATTTCATTAGATAGCGGGTGTGAAATTTACATTTATGCAGATTTGGCAGATTTTTATTGGGTTATAGTTGACTGAGACCAAAACTAAAACCATAGAAAAAAATTTTTTTGTTGCTTTGTTACCTGAAATAAAATATTTATTTATTTCATCTAGTTGCCGAGGCAAAATTTCTAAATTTAGTTTAACTTCATGTGCTAAAATAACTAAAACTGAAATAAAAAATAATAAAAACTATAGACATATTTAAAAAAAAAAAAAAAAAATACTAAAATGACTAAAACACTAGAAAATTCAACTAAAATTTAAATGAAAACAAAATGCCTAATTCCTTGGGAATTGAACCCGTTACCTCACCATTGATTTATTTTAAATGAAAATGCTCATTTACACCGAATTAAACATGCGTCCACGCTGACAGAGGTCCACTAGTGTGTGTTTTACATACTAAATCAGTCCAGAGATCACACAGTGACGTGTTCTTATGTTCGGTCTGCACTGATTTTTAAAGTCACCATGAAATCAGAATGAACAATTCTTGCTTTTTATGGAATATTGCAGTGTTTATTATAAATGTTGATCATTATTGTTTTAAATTCATGTGCCTCGTAATTTTGTATCAGAATAACTTCCCCTCCCTCTCTCTGATGACAACATTTGTTCTTGTTTGCAAAGCAATTTCACTCAGATATACGTCACAATAGGAAAGAAAAGACTAGCGCAACTTTGGTTTCATGCTGACTTGAGTTGTTAGTCTATATCCACATGCCCTACACTGACATCATTGCAGTGTATTTTGGCCTTAAACAATAGTGTTATTAACATACGAACGCGTCCTGTGTAAATTCCCCTTACGCCGCAGCTGTGGTTTGTGTTATACAGTACAAAAGAAGCATCTAAAGCTGCTGTTGATGGTTAATAAGAACACATTTATGAATACAGAGGTGAAAAGCATCAATATTAAAGAGTCGTGAGCACATGGATTCCTCCTTTTCCAGCAGATTCAACATTATTCAGCGTTGAAGTCGACGCTCGTTCTTCATAAGCACAAGATGATTCATCCACATGTTCACACGAGTGACTTGGTTTCTATTTCTTTGGACGGATTCCTACAGTGTTTTTATTCTCATGCTCTGTATGTCGTGCTCTTTTTATCAGATCATTGCGGATTTGATCATGGTGCCGTGTTTTTCACATTTGGGGTTTCGGCACAAGTGCCATTTTTGCTCGCCAAAAGACAAGCACACGTTGGTCTCCATGTTGGAGATGAGATGATGGTTCCTGCTTCTGTTCTGACCACTGAAAAGAGGAATAATTCACCTTCAGATGATCATTCTGTCTTTATTTACTCAGACCCGTGCGATGTGATTTTTACAGGAGTTTTGCGTTATAAATAATGCCAGAATGATTCATGAGAATATTTCCTTTAGATCGTTTCAGCATGAATTCTAACATGAACGAAGAAGCTCTATATGATGACATATTTATATGCTACTGGTGCTAGAGTGGAGATGTTGGGGAATATTTCCTCAAGAACTTGTTCTCTGGTATTTGACATTGTTTTCATTTTCACATTGTCTTATACTGATTATGATGATAATGTGGTTTGTTTGTTTGTTTTTGTTTTGTTTGTCAAGTACATTTTAGCAATAAATGCCTTTGATTTTAAAGCAAGATTCGTTGAGTTTTCATACAGATGTACAGTAAAACATAACATTATCACTGCTATAATGACTGGATTTGATGAGTGTTGTGCGTCATTTGCACGTTAAATGAATTATCCAGTCACAGCGTAAAAAAGAATCGATTCCACTCATCATTGTAACCACTAATTGGATTAATCACTGTTGGACTAGTGCATACACAGAGGTCCGTGCAGAAAGCAGATGCATTTCATTAGGTATGTTTGGATGCACTCAGTTTTGTTGATCCAAATGAATCCAATCCAGTCTATTTATACGAACCCTAAACTTTGCAACCCAATTCAAGTTTAAGTTTACAGAACTGGAAAAAAAGTCACCGCGATGTAAGATTTCATTAGTATAATTGTCGTTTTTTACTACAAAAGGGAAAGCTGACAAATATGTTACAAGTGTGTTTTCTTTAGCAAATATTTAGTAAATATTCAATCTCATAGACGAGTTCGTAAGATGCAAATAAACTGCACGTTTGTAAGAAGTCAAATGTATGAGAAGTGAGATCTTATTATAAAAGGGCTCTGGTAAATATGTGCACAAGGTATTCGAATCCGATTAAGAAAATAGTCATTCAAACGTTTACATACTTATTTTTAATGTGTAGGCACCTACTGTAATCGTTGGCATTATTATTATTATTCTTCCGTTTCCGCTCTGGAAGTCTATGGCAGCCCACAGAACCATATGTTAAAAAGTTGTGAAATTTGGCACACTGATAGAGGGCAGTCTGAACTGTAAATAGAGCAAATTTTGAGTCTCTAACTTAATCCCTCTAGCACCACCACCTGTCCAAAATTTGGCTCAAATCGATTCGATTGCATTCGTTTTCTGTCTTGAAAATTTTCCTGCCATTTTAAATTTTCTGAAAAAACTACTTTTTCGAACACCTCCTAGGCCGTTGCTCCGTTTTTTTTACAAAAACTGAACCAGATCATTTTCAGACCATGCCGACAAGAATTTAAGTCAATTAGTCAAAACGTTTTCGAAAAACATGTGAACAAATTTTACGTAGCGCTTGCGAAAATAGGCATAATGCTGTATCTCTGCAACACTTTATCATATTCAGACGAAACTTGGTGCATGTCATCACAAGCATGACCTGAGGCAACATGCAGCGTTTCAGCGCAGCATCCCCTACTGGTCCGGAGATACAAAAAAATGGCTATTTTTGCTTATAACTTCTGAACGGCTTGTCCAAAAATCATAAATGTCTTGTTAGATTCGGGGCGTCATGCCAAGTTGAATAATATCCAATTTCCCCATATCAGCCATTTTTTAATTTTATGCTAAAATGCTGTTTTTATGAATGCATAAGCATATCGTTACGAAACTCAGCACGATGCCCTAAATGAGCCTGAGAAGTTTTGGACCAGCACCACCTAGTGGTAAAATCAAATATTCAAATGCATATAACTTTGGTTGTGGTTAACTTATTTTCACGTCACTTTAGACTCCTGAATCCTTATCGAGTCCAATGATTCCAAACATGCTAGGTTTCACTTTATGGTTTGTGCAACATGGTGATTTAAATGTGTGTTTTGGTGGCCGGATCCACTTTCAACAGCATTTCTCAGAAATCGCTTACTGCACCTTTAAGTGGATTGGGATTAAAAACCAGAATATTTCTGATTCTAGTCTTAGAACTGAACACTGTGTGTTTGACGTGATCGACTCTCACAGAAAGACATCATTAAATATCGTGGCTGATTTTATGATGCTAAGAGCTCCATTTTTACCACATTCACAATGTTTAGATTGATTCTCTCTAGGCTTTTCCCCTTATAATCAATAGAGCGAATGTGAATAAGTCCGACTGGTTCTGCTCTGTTCTTTCATCTAGTACCGAATGAACAGATGAACATCCACCACAAGACTTTCGCTCTAATCAAATCATGACCTGTCTGTTTCTTCCAGCTCTCCATGTTTTCTGCATGCACACTCCTGGAAGTGTCACATCTCTTGTCCGAGTCTTGTAATTGGAAATTTCAAATCTTCTTCAGCAGGCTGAAGTAACAAACCAATTTCCCTGCTGAACGCTGAGAAGAGTCGCTCAAGACAGCCGTCAAAAGACTGACTATCTAAATGCAAATGCAGTTGATTATTCCGAGAGCCCTGACGCTGAACGAGGTTATTCCGTTCACTACAGGCCACGTCACGCTGAAATTGGCTTGTTTGAAATTCCCTCCAGGACACGGAAGTGACCACAATACCGGGAAATAATTCTGTGGCAGTCCAGCAGCGATGAAAACAATCTCTTTTCACGTCAGTCTGAGTTTATGTCCTTATTAACTGAAATGTATATTTTGTGTTTTCTTTTAATTGACTTTTTCCCTGCCAGTGTTTTTTAGGGGTTCAAGCTTGTAGCGCTGAAACCCTATTGTAATTTTTACATTTTCCAAGGGTCAGCATTCTCCCCTAAAAGTGATCAGGCAGACCAAGCCGTAAGTTGTAGAGACCTGAAACTTTGAGGGCTGGTAGTACTCACACTATCTACAATGTCACCAAGGTTCGCCCCGATCGGCCTGACGGGGGCGCTACAGCAGTCAAAAGCACTGCAAAAGTGCAGTGAGATTCTCTGGAGTCTCTGGATTGTCAATAATTATCAAAAAAAGTTGAAATTTCAATTCACGCTCTCTAAGGGCCGCCAAAACGTTCAAAGTGGGCGGAGCCACTTTTACTAAAATGGCTATAACTCGTGAATGGAATGAGATATTTTCACCAAACTTGGCACACCTATGTAAGAGCTCATTCTGAGGTCACATGAAAAAGGACGCAGCAACTGGCTACTTGGTGGCACTCGAACAGGAAAAAAAAACATGAAAATGGCTATAACTACTTCACCGTTAGTCCGATCGTCTTGCAAATTGGCATGCAGTGTCTTCGTCCAAGGTGCCATGATTGTCTATGAGGACACTGACGTATCTCAAAAAACATGTCTGCCATCGGCCAATGAATTTTGAGCAGCTATAAGACCAGGTTAACAGAGACCAATCGGAACGAAACTTGCTGGGCCTGTTTGACTCACGACCCTAGAGGCCTGTGAGAAATTCAAAAGAAATCGGCCACCATTGTGTTTTTCAAGTGTGAAAAGGATCGTGTATTGCACGTTTTTTTCACACACGCCAACAACATTCAGACCACATGGTAGAACTACTCATTCTGACCAACTTTGCCTCTAGGACATCGAAACGTTTGTTAAATATTGGAGATTCTTTCAAAAATCAACTTAAAACTAATCCTAGGTTTTTGGCTCAACCTCAATAACCAGTTAAAAGTTTTATAAAGTTTTATAAACCATAAATTTCCTATAGTAAATTGCCTGTATTGTCTGTAAATGGTCTTTTCCATCTATGATCGAGATGATTACAGGCTACATTATACATTTGTATGCATGTGCTTTAAGGCCTAAAAGAGCCCCGATAATTGCTGCTCACAGCTATATATATATATATATATATATATATATATATATATATAAAACTTATTTTTCTATAGCATTTTTTATTATTTTCACAAAACTTTCATGGCCCTCCAGAATAATTTGTTGTATTAATATCCGAACATTACCTTTTATTTTATTATGTCCCTCATAATCTTTAACCAAAATAACTTCCCCTCCCTCTAGCAGTGACATCATTTCTTTGATGATGTGTTTACTGGTGGGAGGGCGAGGCAACCTGTCACTCACATGAGATCGGCCAATAGCAAATCAAGCCCCTCCCTACATTTGTTCTTGCTCCAGAAGCCATTTTACTCGGATATACGGCACAATAGAAAAGAAAAGACTAGTGCAACTTCCACCTCATGCCGACTTTAAAGTGCAAAATATTTTTTTTTACTGCATTTAATCACATCATGTGGCGTGTCATGATGTTTCTTCTGGAAGGGAAGGTCGATCAATCGCTGTCAGACTCGTCTTCTGATGTCTGGAGAGAGTCTCGATCGATCACATACGGTGTGACATCAAGTAACCCCGATAATATACAGCAGCTCACAGCACTGCGAGAAATACTCATGTCACATGACTCATCCCTGTGAAGAAAAAGATATAGAGAAAGTCACATAAAGACTCTTTTCACAATCCAATTAGTCCAAAAACTCAAATGTATTGATCATTTTTAGTGCATTAACTAATAGGAGTTTACTGTAAAGCATTACTATTTTTCTTTTTGTTTTGCACTATGTCATGCAGTGTGAAATGACCAGTGATGTGAACGTTACCATTCATTCGTCCTATGGTCATAATACTCCACATTAGAGCAGGTTCTGACTCCATTAAACCCCCCGACAACAAACAACTGGTCGTCCAACACCTGGAGTATCAGAATCAATGACTGTTACTTATATGAAACATGTTCAGTATGCGACCAATGAGAATCCTCATTAAATATCCGTATCTCACCTCAATGCCGAAGTTGCTGCGTGGGTTGACCATAGATTCAATATCACGCCAGAGGTCAGTGAGAGGGTTGTAGGCCTCGGCACTTTGCAAACGACTGACACCATCAAAACCACCAACCTTGAAACATAAATGTGCATTTATCTGGCTCAGCAGACCCAAAAGGTCTTTTTTGAGTATCTATTTTTGTACAGTTTGATTAATATGTCACTTACAGCATACACCAGATTCCCATACGCGATAACACCGACACCGCTGCGACGGCTGCTCATGGGAGCGATGAGCGTCCACTGGTTTGTTTCGGGGTTAAAGCACTCAGCCGTGAAGAGACACTCGACCCCAGTAAAACCTCCACAGATATAAACCTGCCAAACGCACACAAGTACAGTAGAATTAACACACTGATAGTGTCCGACATGCTCTTTGACAAGTGTTTGCCTTGGGTGAATGTTCTTACCCTGCCCTGCAGTGAGGTGGCGCTGGCGTCACTCCTCCGTACACTCATGGCCTCCAACATTGTCCACTGGTTGGTGTTTGGGTCGTAGCGTTCTGCTGTTTTTTGCCGCTCATGTCCATTAAAACCTCCAATGGCGTAAATGAATCCGTCAAGAACAGCTACACTGACGTAACATCGCTGTTCGTACATGGGGGCCACCTAGTGTGTAACACACAGACAACACAAAACAAAGCTGCCTATATGAACAGCATTGTTAAAAAAAAAAAGTTTGGTTTTTTTTGGACAAGTACCATGGTATTACCATACTTGGTTGGATATTATACTACAGTATTCTTACAGTGTCTTTAATTATATATATTATAATTAGTAGTACCATGGTATAGTACTATAGTATTACCATCTGATACAATGACAGAATTTTGGTTTTGTACGGACAATACCATGGTTGTGTTTCAAACACCAGAAAACTGCCTACTCAAACAACATTTTTGGTGCTCAAATGAGCCCATGATGCTCAGAAATGCTGATTTAAGTCATTTCTGAGCTACCACTGTTTATAGATGAAAGACTTTATATATATAGAAAGATGGTGCACTCGTATTATTATAAATGGGAGAAAGTGCAACGCGCAAAATGGTGGAATAAGTCCCGCCTTCTAAATAAGAGCCAATCACCAATGGACTATATGCACTGTTACTTCCTGGTTGTCGTTAAGCCAGCTCGGGCATTTCCGGCGAACTGTTAGCTGTTCATTCTGTAGTCGCTGTACATCAACACAAAACCATCAATGGTTGACTTTTTAATGTTGTATTCATATTTTAATTTGCCAGTAAACCAGTTTTATTGATTGCAATAAGGACGAAGCTATTGGGACCGTTTAAAATCACTGTATCTGTAATTAGACACACACACGCATTATTTTCCAGCACTTCAAATGTTATTTTTAATGTGATGACCACAAACATTACTTGTTCATCCTTCTGAGATTGTCCCCATTGTAAAACCGAACGTTTCAAAATGTAGGAAATTCAACATTTGATAGAAAACACTTATTTAAAATTAAAAAAGATTAATTACCACTTTAACCAGCAGGTGGCGGCAAAGTAGCATTTATTTGCGCATATATCAACTAGGTTTAAAAATACATTTTGTCAATGTGAAGTATGAAATACTGAAAAAATCTCATGAAAAACAATAACTTTTCTTGTGAATGAATGACACAGAAAACGAGCGCCGCTCTCTCTTTATAATCACAGCAGCTGTCAGTCAGTGCAGCACAAGATCAATGATACACACACAATTTATTCAATTAATCTAACTAAAGTGCACAATAAATATTTAATTTTTGAATTTTTTTTTCACATAAAAGTGTGAAAACTGATGGTCGAATTGAATTTAGCCGAGGAGGAACACTGAGGTACGACTTTATTTATTTATTTTTTATGCTGTCTTACGCTTGAATAACTAAATTAATGCTATGCCTGACTATTTAAGTGACTATATTCTGATTATAAACTAAGTATTACACTACTGATGCTCAACACACCAGCAAATGACTCTCACCGGAAGTTTTCCAGCTGGATTATATTAATGCGGAAGTTCTAAAGAACGGTCTGTGCATATAGCCCATTAGTAAAGTCATCGGGTCACTGCAGCGGGCGTTAGAAGCTCCGGTTCCTATAGAAACAGTCAGATGCACGCTTCCAATAAAGAGCGCAGTTAGAACTGTGCATGCGCGTTAGCTTCATTCTGCCTGAAAAGTGCCGTTTTTCATCATGATTCGAACGTTTAGAAACAAAATGTATCAGACAGTTGTTAGATTTCATGGGTGATTTCAAATATGAAATTTAATCGAAAGCTTAGTGCTTTGGAGAATTTGATGTTCCACTTGCATGCCTGAGTGGCGTTTCTAAGATGGCCGCCGTGTCTTAAAGGGACTTTGGGTAGATGACTTACTTGGTCTTAAAAAACACCACCCAAGTTTCATATCAGTCCAAAATTCATACACCGTCCAAAGTCACACTATTTGTTAGTAGTAAAATTAAACTAGTTGATACTCGGATGCGTAACAATGCTCACCTCTTGCCAGGTGTGAGTGATAGGATTCAATTTCCTCACACTGCTGAAATACTTTTCGCCATCAAAGCCGCCAATGGAGTACACAAACCCATGGAGGAACACTGACCCATGATAGGCTCTGGGACGCTCTTCCTCTTGAGCGACATTGACCCAACAGTCTGCCCTCACATCGTACGCCTCAATCCCATTGGTGGGACTGCCTATGCTCCATCCTCCGATGGCCAATAGGATGTCAGAGGGCAGACGTGGGCGTGTTAGTTGGTTTATGAAGCCTGAGCTGGTGGGTTCCTCAGTGTGCAGGTTAAAAATGGCCTTCATTGCACTGACGAGAAGGGCCGAACATGCCTCATTCTCAGACACCAGTGTGTTGTTCCTTACATTATTCATGAAGAAGTCTGGACACATTAACCCCATTCGAACCTGAAGCGCAATGAGGGAAGAATTACAACCAAATTTGGCCTTTGTTATGGGCCGTTCTACAGAATTGGTGCAAACTGCTGTCCTACAACCTAAACACACATTTAAAAGGCATTTAAGTATTTACTAAGTTCCTTCTATTATCTATTGAATCCCACAATAATATTTAAAAGCTTAATATATATATAAAGTCATAATTGATTGGTTACTTTTAATTGGGAGCTGGCTTTTTTACATTGTTTTAAAAAGTGAAGTTCAAAAA
This sequence comes from Ancherythroculter nigrocauda, assembly GCA_036281575.1. Classification (NCBI taxonomy): domain Eukaryota; kingdom Metazoa; phylum Chordata; class Actinopteri; order Cypriniformes; family Xenocyprididae; genus Ancherythroculter; species Ancherythroculter nigrocauda. The sequence continues at coordinate 46,018,828 of VTFQ01000006.1, forward strand.
AAGATTTATTTTATATTTTCTTTGTAAATCATGAAACTTTATGTAAAAAGTTTTCATGCATTTTCATGTCACTACCGAAACAGTGTGTGTTTGAGTCATTGTCTGAGACTGATTTTAACACACTTCTACATTTCTGATCAGGAAATATTCCTGTGTTCCTCCTCTCACAGCCTCTCTTTCACAGCAGATAGATCATCATTCTGAGTTAAATGTGTTCAAAAGTCTGAAAATCTGTGTGCAACTTTAAGGAATGTCATTTTTTTCTGCAATTAAGCAAACGTTTTTGGCTGTTATTCCATAAAATTTAGTTTTTGTGTGTGTACAACTGTTCAGAGCTGTGCTAGATAACCATGTGCTGATTAGCATCTTTGGGAGGCTCAAAAGTATCTAAAATTGTCACTACCGAAACATCTAAAAAGCATCCATATTTGTCACTACCGAAACATCTAAAAAGCATCCATATTTGTCACTACCGAAACAGTCACGACCGAAACATGGTGAAGTTTCGGTAGTGACATCATTGTTTTTAGAGTTATTATTATATGTTATTTGATAAAATGTAGTTTTTGTGTGTGTACAAGTGTTCAGATCTGTTGAGCTAGCCTCAAAAATATTCATATTTGTCACTACCGAAACAGTCATGACAGAAACATGTGATGAAGTTTTGGTTGTGACATTGTTTTTTGGGGGTTATTCAATAAAATGTATTTTTTTGTGTGTTTACAACTGTGTTCAGAGCTGTGCTAGCTAACCATGTGCTGATTAGCATCTTTGAGCGGCTCAAAAGTATCTAAAATTGTCACTACCGAAACTTCACCACATGTTTCGGTTATGACTGTTTCGGTAATGACATCATTGTTTTGATAGTGACAAAAGGGAACACATAATCGTTTATTTGCCGAAAATAAACAAATTTTAGTACGGTTATGCAAATCATTGGAATTTTAGTATGTTTTATTATGCAAATCATTAGTAGTATGCGAGTTAAATCCTGTCATGTGATGTGGTCACTACCAAAAATGTGCAGTCACGACTGAAACATGGGATGTTTTGTCAAAAATAAAGTATATTGAATGATCAACTAAGATGTTATTATAGTGTTTGGTTCAATGTTTATTCAAACATAACTTTGAAATCAGTTTGATAAACTTTGACTTTTACAAAGAAAAATTGGATTCAAAATACAACCAATCTCATAAATTACACTGGAAATATTGTTAAAATTGTAATTGTTATTGATTTACCTGTGAAAACATTTATATATTTACAAGGTAGATGTGAACAAAATCTTAATAGGTCAATGTAAGCCTTATTAAATTATTTATGATTGTGTTTGGGTAGTGACAAATTTGGGGAGAGGAAAAATATTCCAAAACTTTCTGAAAATACAATATGAGAATTAACTGCACAATTACTAGAAATGTGTATTATACAATTATACAATTTACATACTTACAAAATTTGTGGAAAAAGACATTTTTTTCAAGACGTTTTCAACTTTGACTTTGAACCAGTTCTGTAGAATGGCCCATATAACAGATTATCGTCATGTTTAATAATTATAATGTGATTGGCAATATAAAAAACAGAGGTAAGAGTTCATACAGAGGAAACTGTGGTAAACATGATGAAGTCTCTGTCTAACCTTTGGCAGAAGAACAGCGATGTGTTCTCTTCTGTTTTCAGGAGCATGATTAATCCAGCGGATGATGGCCTCAAAAACCACCTCCTCCTTCCTGACATTCAGCTCATCCCAAGTGATCATGTCATCCAGATGTTCCAGAGAGAGCTCCAGGAACTCCTCGGACACTTGCTGCACCTCCTCAAAGTGCTGCAGGGTGAAGATCTTTGCTTGATGGTGGAGATTTGAGCAGGAGTGGAAACGCTCTGTAAGTATGCAGATACCGATGCAGTTCTTCAGGCTTAAGTTTGCCTCCAGGAACTTGCAGCAAGAATCTACGAGTCCTGAGACTGAAAACTGATCTGCCGCCAGCAAGAGCTCCGACACGTTCTCTGTAGTGATGAGAACAGGTCTGGCATACGCATGCTGAATAATCAGAGACATGGTGTTCGAGGAGATTCCCGTAATGTCGTAGGAATTGTCCTCCGCGTTGGTGGATGAGGTGGAGAAGAGCATCCTGTGGAGCAAATGGCATTCATTTCTAAAGATGTCACTACTAAATTAGACATTGTAGAATTGCAAAGCATGTGCCGTACCTAAAATAAGGGCTGCAGGCGCAAAGAATGATCTTGTGAGCTTTGAACTCTTTGCCATTGACTTTGATGACGACGTCCGTGAGTTCGCCCTTTAAACGAACTTCATGAAACTCGTTAAAAGCTGTGGCAATGAACTTGTGCTCCATGTCGTTTAGCTCAAGATCACTGGAATTCAGTTTCAACATAAAATGCTGACTAAAATAATCTGATGTGAATGAAATCTCCAAATGCTCAAGAGAATTCTAGAATCTTTGTGACATCATCATAGTTGCAGTTCAACATTCCGTCTGGTTCAAATCCTCACAGCCTTCTAACAACAGAACATTCTCATTGAGCCAATTAACATTACATGTTAATCAATTGCCAATAAATACTGTAACAGATTATGTTTTAATGTGATATTAAGCATTTAATGGAATAAAAGCACAAACTAGTTTTTGACAGAAGAACAGGTGATTCATAATGTTATTAGGAAAAACTGTTTTTTTTAATATTCTCAATATACAATATAGTTACATAAAAAGGTAGGCCTTCCCTCTGAGATTTTAAATTGATATTTCAATAATTTAACAAAACATTTGCATGTTCATGGTTCTCTGATGTTGATTAACGGTCACATGACATGCAGGTAAACAAATAAAATATTTATCAAATATTTAATATAAAATATATATTCACATATTTATATAATATATATATTATTTAATAAAATATTTATTCATCTTATTATTCATCTTATATATATGTATATTATATATATATATGTATATTATATATATATATATATATATATATATATATATATATATATATATATATATATTTTACATTTTAGTAGTAGTAACTGAGCCTGAAAACTTTTTTGTTTATGGATAAAAAATTGAGGATATATTTCTTTGACTTTTTGGAAGTGTCAGTATAAAGCAAATATTGAATGATTCCAGTTTACCTCTTAATTTAGGGTAACATAATATATTAATAATAATTTAATAATTTCAATGCTTTTCATCACCCTGTCTCGTTGAGAACTGCGGTTTTAAACACAGGAGCTACAGACGAGCATCATGATTTTAGCTTTAACTCTTCGTGTCACAGTAAAACAATGACAGATTTTTATGTTCTATTTAATTCAATTAAATTAATGTAGTATATTTTAGCTATGTAATATCTTTTTATTTAAAATTTTGTATTTTTAGGAGATTTTTATGGTGCTAAATTATATTTATACAGTAATTATAATCCATTTATTCACTTTTCCAGCATTTGGTCTCTTTTTAAAGCCGACAGTTGGCAGATTATAAGTGGAAGTGGAAAAAAGTTATAGAATTTTACATTATTGTAATGAAAAATGCACAAAAATACTTTTCAATTTTTATATGAAATATATATTTTCTAAAACATGTTTTACTTTAAAATCAAAGCCATGAATCTAAACAAGTTGTGTTCCAAATTTGAGCTTGATATCTCAAAAAATGAGCTTTCAGTCAGATTTTGTTTAGGCGCAGTACCAAATGCTTCCACTAGATGAAATTCATCTCCCAGTCATTTCCAATGTGCTCATTATTGACTGCAAACAATACAAGTGTGACTATTTTATTCAGGACCATTTAAACTTTTCTAATCATGTCCAAGATTTTTTTGTTTGTGTTCACATAGCAAGAGCCAAAACCTTTACAGAGTTTCGTACCATTCTGATTAAGTAAAAAATTCTAAAAAAAAACATAAAAAGCGTAAAATCTTTCAGTCAAAAATAACTAAAGAGCACCAGATGGTTAAATAAGCAGGCATTAGTCAAAACATGATTGTCTGTGGTTTTGAATTGAACATTTGAACATTTGTCACAAAACACGAGAAATCCAATTTGCTGAAAAATACAAGTTTATTTGGTTAAACATCACCCAAAAATAACACTGTTTAAATACATGTAACATACGAGTATAAAATGTGGAAAATAAATGCAATAAGGTAAACATTTGTGGTAAATTTACTATAGTATTTCTGATTAATGTTTTTAGCCCTCCCCAACCATAAAAACACAAGTCCAGTAAACGCTTACCAGTAAAAATAGTAGATTAACATTTTCTCAAAAGACCATATTCTGTGATAAACCATCTGCATTGTGCTCAGAAGAAAGTATTTCCTTTTTTGTAGGCACCAGAATGAGGTTGTGAAGACAGACGTGTGCTGTGAGAATATCTGTGATACAGTACCGTCAATACGATATGCTGGTGAGTGTCAGTATTTCATCACTAACTGTACATTTCTAACACTGATGTGCGTAAACATGCCGTTTAGGATGGTAACAGTCCGTGTCTGGTCACGTCTACGTCTTCACATGAATCCAGAGCTGAGGAAGGAAGAACATGTGGTTTGAGAATGTAACTGCGCATTCCAGAGATTCCACAAACACAACGACATCAGAAACGCAGATGATTTAAAGCAAGAACATTCCAAAAAGTCTTTCACTAACTTGTCAAAACGACACCACTGCTTTATAATCAAGCTCACGGCTGATTGAACAGAACATCATGCATCAAACCCGAACTCTAACTCTGCTCTCGCTCATACTCACTTCTTGCGATCTTTGTCCTTCTTGTTGTTGGTGCTGGCGTTGAAGGACTGCGCCTGCAGGAGCTCCGTGGCGGCTTTGCGTTTGTTGAAGGCGCTCATCTCCTCCTCCAGACTCCTGCGCTTCTCCTCCAGCTTGCTCTTCTCGTCCGCATGCAGTCGCTTCAGCTGCTCGAACTTCCCCTGCAACTAAACGGCCACAGCGTTAGTGACTGAACCACTGATGAACTAGTTATATGAACTAGCGCAACAATCATCAATCATGAATGTCGTACTTCTCTCTCGGCGTCTTTCAGCTCGGCCTCTTTCTCTTTGACTCTCTGGACGAACGTCTGTCGCATTTCCTCCTCTCGTCTCTGCAGCTCGCCCAGAAACTCCTGCCGCTTCGCCTCGTACGTCTGCTGAAGACTGATGTGGAAAAACAACTTAATATTAATATTGTGCTGATATTTTCAATTATAAACAAGCTTGAAAGACACCAGGACTCTTATTTTGAAATGTATATGCTTACTACTTCTAGCTGCTCATTTAAAAAAATTGAGGGAGATAAAATATGCATCTTACACCATCTACACATATTACAATGTAGTAATATATCATAGCAATGTACAATATTATAATAGCAATGTACCATAAAGTAAAGCGACACCACGTTTTGACTTTGCACATTCAGCGCTCACATTTATTTAGATAAATCAAATCACCTTTTGCATTTACATTTATTCATTTTAGCAGAAGCTTTTATACAGAAACTTAAAATTTTGGAATATAAGCAATCTTACAAATTTAAGACCTCTAAAAATGCCAGTTAGGACTTTTATTAGGCCATTTAAGCTATTTAAGTTTTTAAATGGCTTTAAATCTGATGAAACTGAATTTAAGACTTTGATACACTCTGTGCAACCAAAATACCAATAAAAATCCTGTTTTTCAGCCCCCAAATTTAAGACCTCTTTAAATGATAATTAAGACTTTTATTATGATATTTAAGACATTTAATGGCTTTAAATCTGATAAAACTGAATTTAAGTGTTGGATACACTTTGTTCAACCAAAATACCGATAAAAATCCTTTTTCAGTACCCAAATTTAAAACCTCTTAAAATGATGATTAAGACTTTTATTATGACATTTAATGGCCTTAAATCTGATCAAACTTAATTTAAGAGTTGGATACACTTTGTTCAATCAAAATATCTATAAAATTCCAGTTTTTCAGTCCCCAAATTAAAATCTCTTAAAATGATGATTAAGACTTTTATTATGACATTTAATGGCCTTAAATGTGATCAAACTTAATTTAAGAGTTGGATACACTTTGTTCAACCAAAATACCAATACAAATAGTCTTTTTCAGTCCCCAAATTTAAAACCTCTTAAAATGATGATTAAGACTTTTATTATGACATTTAATGGCCTTAAATCTGATCAAACTTAATTTAAGAGTTGGATACACTTTGTTCAACCAAAATACCAATACAAATAGTCTTTTTCAGTCCCCAAATTTAAAACCTCTTTAAATGATAATTAAGACTTTTATTATGACATTAAATGGCCTTAAATCTTGATACACACTGTGCAACCAAAATACCAATAAAAATCCTGTTTTTCAGCCCCCAAATTTAAGGCCTCTTTAAATGATAATTAAGACTTTTATTATGATATTTAAGACATTTAATGGCTTTAAATAAGATCAAACTTAATTTAAGAGTTGGATACACTTTGTTCAACCAAAATATCAATAAAATTCCAGTTTTTCTGTCCCCAAATTTAAGTCCTTTTAAAATGATAATTAAGACTTTTATTATGCCTTTTAAGACATTAAAGATTTTAATGGCCTTAAATCTGATAAAACTGAATTTAAGAGTTGGATACACTCTGTGCAACCAAAATATATATAAAAATAAAAATCATTTTTCAGTACCCAAATTTAAAACCTCTTAAAATGATGATTAAGACTTTTATTATGCCATTTAAGACTTTTAATGGCCTTAAATATGATCAAACTTGGATACACTTTGTTCAACCAAAATACCAATAAAATTAGTGTTTTTAAGTCCCCAAATTTAAACCATCTTTAAATGATAATTAAGACTTTTATTATGACATTTAATGGCCTTAAATCTGATAAAAACTGAATTTAAGACTTTGATACACTCTGTGCAACCAAAATACCAATAAAAATCCTGTTTTTCAGTCCCCAAATTTAAAACCTCTTAAAATGATAAGACTTTTATTATGACATTTAAGACTTTTAATGGCCTTAAACATGATCAAACTTAATTTAAGAGTTGGATACACTTTGTTCAACCAAAATACCAATAAAAATCCTGTTTTTCAGTCCCCAATTTTAAAACCTCTTTAAATGATCATTAAGACTTTTGTTATGCCGTTTCAGAAATTTTATGGCTGTAAATTTGATCAAACTGAATTTAAGACTTTAAAGGACCCGCAGGGACCCTGTTGTTTTCTCAAACTTCAAAAACACTCTCTTTGTGGCCTTCAAATCAGTGAGGGTCTCTCTAAGAAAACCGACAGGGCCATTAGCTGAGAATCTGGTCCGAGTGTTTGAGAGTTCAGGGTGATTTTCTGGCTTCTGTTTTGAAAAGCCTAGAAGAAATGTGTGGAATGTCCTTGTGAATGAGGTTAAACAAACAGTTCCCATGCTCCCTTCACCAAAATCGCCTTAATAGTGGTTACACAACAGTGGCATCTTAGTTTCTCTGTCTGTTGAAGTACTCGAGGAAGTTGTAGTGTTATTTCGTTAACGAAAACTATGACAAAAAATGTTTAACAACCTTTTTTTTGCAGGACTCGGGGTACGTTTACACGACAACGATGCACTAAAAATGGAAAAGTTTTTCATTTGCACTTTTTGCGTACAGATGACAACATGTCAAAACAATCACACAGATCCACAAATACGACTAAAAACACTGTATTCTGCCGTCAGGCCAGTAGATGGCGATGTCACTTTGTAAAGAAACACTACGTGCCTATAGACTGAACAAACAACGTCACAATTTTCACAAATTCTTGTTTTTGTAGTTTATATGGAGATGATAACGGTGTTGTTAACCGTTAACCAGCACTGGCACGCCGACGCACCAAAGCTTCTTTGTTTAAATTAGCTCAAATTTACTGTTAGATTTAATATAATTACCGTGACAAACTTTACATCATTAAAAAGATCTAAGACTCGAGCTTCAATTTTTAATCTTTATTTTACTCTCAACATCGTATAGTGACCGTTATTTGTTAATATGCGTCGGGAGTTATAAATATGAGAAACGGAGTCGTTACCTTTTCATTGAAATATGAGCGTCAGCCTCAGCCATTGAGAAAAAAACTCTGTACGATCAACATGAAAAAACTCCACAAAATAACATCCCTCGGGGCTTTTAGCTTAAAAGCATGCAAATTTGGAGAAATATTGATGGACTGTCATACGTTTATGTCAATTTTCTATACAGAGGATTCATATTTATTAAATTTTTACCCAAAGCGCGCTGTTGTCATCATATGAGCGCTGTATACACTGACTACTGTGTGTCCAACACATACCCAAAGCTGGAGGGCGCTCTGTGCACCTTTAGTCCACAAATTATACAGCATGAACAAGAGGCAGTCATGTGACATACACAGAACTAACAGAGGCTACCAGACATCGCTATAATCATTGATATAAACATACAGAACGTCACTTTTGAAAGTAATAAATACACGATTGTGACGATATGTGGTTTATCTGTGTTCTTCACGCCATGTCAGGTATTCATAATAGTAGATTATATTTATAATGCAATGCTAATCGAGATAGCTTTTCTCATTGTGCAGAATAGCCTAAAATTATATATTTTCTGTCTGATTTTTGATCCAAAGCCACATCACATCAAAGAAGGTTATTTAAAACAATCGACTAGTAAGTTTGGAGAAAAAACGTGGTTTTAATCTTATAAATTGTCATGTTTTGTTGGTGTGCTAAGCTAATATGCTAATGAGCCCAGAGATGCACCTGTTCTAATCTAAAGCTAATGCATATAAATAATTTTTAATAGTAAAGCTCACTTTTTTTCTCTCTTTTTTTTCCAAGAAGGGCATTAGATACAGTTTGAAAGAAGGTGAAGTGAGAAGTTTGGTGAATGAAATGAGGGATTAAATCATCTTGAATAGAACATCAGTAATTATAATAGAGACAAAAGAAAAGAATAATTAGAGCCATAAGATGGCTGAAGAGGTGTGAATGTGTTCAGGGGAGACTGAAACTGAATGGGGCTGTTTGCACCACAAACACAATATCGACAATACACTTGAATAGATGACAATAAACATCAGTTAACATTTTAGAGTCTTTTCAAAATAAAGTCTCATGACATGGTCTTGAAAAACATTTAATAAAACTCAGAGTTTTAAACCTATCATCTTCAGATTTGAAATATAACATGGTCAGACACGTGGCTTTAGCTGCAGTGCATTTCTAGATTGCCACAAGGCCAACTTCACTTTCATTTTCATAAATATATTTCATAAAAATAAATTTCTAATAACTTTTCAAAATTTCAAAGCTATTTTAAACTATTTTCTTCTTTGTGACAATAATTAATTATGAGTTTACCATAAACTGCAATGTGTCTGCTTTCAAATGAGACCTTACTTATGCTTTTAGTGCAAAGGGTTCATGAACTGTATCTGTTTTAGTTTGGGTATGTCATTTTTTGGGATTTTCCAAAAGCGGGGGTGCTGGCTAACTTTTCAAAAATGTTTCAAAACATTTTCAGGCCCCCTGTTGTCATGCAAATGAACTGCCAGAACGTATAAAAAGTTTTTAGTTGAAAACAGTGTTGGCACCTACAACGAGACAATTGCTGTAATACGCTGGATAACGAATGGCTCACCTGACAGGTTTGCATTCTGGGTCGGTGTCTTTGAAGCCCATCTCCTCCAGCTTGCAGCGTCTGTAGAGCTCGTAGTGGCGCGTGTGCGTCTGTTCCCGCAGATCCTCCATGTTCACGCAGATCAACATCTCGCGCAGCTTCACGAAGTCGCAGTGGTTCTCGTTCTCCACTGAAAGACAGGCGGTTACGAGAGCATCACACACATGAAGTCATTTCAACCTGCAGCATCTCAAAATAAGATAAAATAAAATCTGGGTAATGGGCAAAAATCTAGCTCTGTCGATTGGTTTATTCTCACGCCGTTCATGACCTTACGCCGATAAAGGAAAATGGTTTAACGTGTTTACAAGTTCCACACTCGTTGATGGCTTAATAAAGGGTTAGTTCACCCAAAAGTGAAAATTCTGTCATTAATTACTCACCCTCATGCCGTTCCACACCTGTAAGACCTTCATTCATCTTCAGAACACAAATTAAGATATTTTTGATGAAATCCGATGGCTCAGTGAGGCCTGCATAGCCAGCAATGACATTTCCTCTCTCAAGATCCATTAATGCACTAAAAACATATTTAAATCAGTTCGTGTGAGTACAGTGGTTCAATATTAATATTATAAAGCGGCGAGAATATTTTTGGTGCGCCAAAAATACAAAATAACGACTTATTTAGTGATGGCCGATTTCAAAACGCTGCTTCAGGAAGCTTCGGAGCGTTATGAATCAGCTGTTCAGAGCGCCAAAGTCACGTGATTTCAGCAGTTTGGCGGTTTGACACGCGATCCGAATCATGTTTCAACACAAAAGATTCATAACGCTCTGAAGCTTCCTGAAGCAGTGTTTTGAAATCGGCCATCACTAAATAAGTCGTTATTTTGTTTTTTTGGCGCACCAAAAATATTCTCGCCGCTTTATAATATCAATATTGAACCACTGTACTCACATGAACTGATTTAAATATGTTTTTACATTTATTCATTTTAGCAGAAGCTTTTATACAGAAGCTTAAAAATTTGGAATATAAGCAATATTACAAATTCCATTTTTTTCCGTCCCCAAATTTAAGACCTTTAAAAATGCCAATTGGGACTTTTATTATGCCATTTAAGCTATTTAAGTCTTTAAATGGCTTTAAATCTGATAAAACTGAATTTAAGACTTTGATACACTCTGTGCAACCAAAATACCAATAAAAATCCTGTTTTTCAGCCCCCAAATTTAAGGCCTCTTTAAATAATAATTAAGAGTTTTATTATGATATTTAATGGCTTTAAATCTGATCAAACTTAATTTAAGAGTTGGATACACTTTGTTCAACCAAAATATCAATAAAATTCCAGTTTTTCTGTCCCCAAAGTGAGGGAGTGCATTAGTGTTTTTAGTGCATTAATGGATCTTGAGAGAGGAAATGTCATTGCTGGCTATGCAGGCCTCACTGAGCCATCGGATTTCATCAAAAATATCTTATTTGTGTTCTGAAGATGAACAAAGGTCTTACGGGTGTGGAACGACATGAGGGTGAGTAATAAATGACATAATTTTCATTTTTGGGTGAACTAACCCTTTAAGTTTAAGAATGTGCATGTAAACACACTCATTGGTCAAATTTTTGACATTCTGTAATCAAAGCCTCACCCTGCACGACTCCCCAGGGATACTGCCTCGCCTTGACCATTTTGTTTCCGATGTTCACCTCCTCCGTACTGCCAACAACAGCAAACGGAAGATGACCCTGGAAGACCAAACAAAACATTTACAAACTCAAAACAAGGACACTTACAAAATACACTATCTTTCGCATTCTCTGAGAAGACAATGTTAGCATCTGTTCATTTTAATAGTAGGAGAAAAGTGGTTAAATCGTCATCCTCATAATTATTCATGAGACTGCACGTCCTTATCCTATGAGAAGACACTTCTCTTAATTATTCATGACAGAACGTGTTTCTTTCCTATGACAGATGCAGTGAGATCACGTACAGTAAGTGATTGGATCGCAAGTGATTGTTTGTTTTTGCTTTTTAAGTGGCATAAATTCTCTCCCAAAGACCCTGAGTCTCCAACACAAACGGGATTCAGTGTAACCGGTCTTTAGAGCTCCTTAAATGGGTCATGACATGAGAAATTATGAGATTTGCATTGATCTTTTGACATATAAGAGGTCTTTGTACCATTAAAACATCCTGCAAGTTTCATAGCTTTAACCCTCTTGAGTCTGAGGCTGATTTGGGGCTTGGAGAAGTTTTGACAGGCCCTGACATTTGTGCTTTTTTCAGTTGTTCATAAACATATAAATGACAAAAGTGTCATTACACTGTATTCAGCACAAACTAGGCTACAATAATATGTGAGGAACATGTATGTACATGTTTGTATTTCTGAAGGAATAATGTTTATGCGTGGTTATTGAAAAATCAAAAAACTTAAGTCACTGAAATAAGGCCAAAAAAAGTATATTAAATCTGTGTTCACAAGACTTCTGGGTATTGGAGGTTGTAGACTAGAGTTTTTGCTTCAGAATTATGTAAAAAATTATGCTGACTACTCTTTCATATAAAACAATAGAGAGATTTAAATTTTGTAAGACACTTTTTGTCAAGAAACACAGTATGCGTGGAGGCGTGAATCTGCATGAATAATGGACCATTTACACCTGAGAAGACAAAAGAATTGCATAATAATGACCTGAAATGACTTGCATATTAATGAGGCCTTTCAGTCAGGTAGGCTGTGAAAAAACGCCTCTGTAATAATGTCTCAGCTCATCATAAACAGCAATACTGTGAAATATTATTACAATTTAAAATAATTGTATTCTATTATATTCTTTAAAATATAATTTATTTCTGTGATGCAAAGTGTCTGAACAATTATGTTACCTCTATGGCATTTCATATAGGCTTTTAGCTTAAAAGCATGCACATTTGGAGAAATATTGATGGATTCTTATATATTTATGTCAATTTTCTATACTGAGAAGTAATATTTATTGTCATCACTATGAGTGCTGGATACTGTGTTTTTAATTCATACTTGCAGCCGGAGGGCGCTCTCTGTACACCTTTAGGCCACAAATTCATATAAAGAAGAAAAGGAACTAGGAACTAGTCATCACCACACCATAGGCCCCGCCCACTGGCGTTCAGTCGCGTAACAGCAGTTACCTAATAAAAAAATTCCATGTCATGACCCCTTTAATATAAGTGATCAAACGGATTGAATAAATGCTGCTAAATAACACTCTTAAAAGTTATTAACAAAGCAAAAGCATGTTCATGTATAAAAGCATGTATATTTTTAATGCACAAAATACTAATTTTACAAGTGAAATGTGTTGTAAACTCTTTTTCCTGTTGTTTTATTTCAGTACTCACATTCATCGCTGTGTTGATCTTCGCCACCGTTTCATCGTCAATCGGGAACTGGTAGATCTGCACGCCGTTGCTGACCAGCTCGCTCATGATCTTGATCTTGAACTTGTGTAACTCACTCTTGGAGATGGTGTCGGCTTTGGCGATGACGGGAATGATGTTGACCTGAGGAGCAGAAGCAGAGCGAGAGACTGAACTAAACAAGAACAGACGAATATAGAGAAACCACAGGTTTAGTTTTAGAACAAACATTGCAGACATTCCTTCTGCTGAACAGAGAACAAAGACAGTTCTGCCAAGTCTCTATTTAAACAAAAGCCCATTTATTATTATTATAATAGTGACTGAATCTGTAAAACATAAAATTCAGTGCACTGAATGAGAGGCACGACTGAATCCATTCAGCTACACGAGTTTAAAAATAAAACAAAGAGGACGAACACAGAACGTTTTCCAGCAGGTTTACTCAGTCTCAGACATCTCGTCCAGACATTGAGCAGATAAAACAATCCTGACCGCTGTCTTCAGCCACAGAAGGTCAGAGCAGGAATAATCTTATCTTCTGTTGCCTTAAGGTCATGTCTGAACGGGCTGGTATTTACAAGATTCATTCACAACGACACAAAAAAACAACCCAGAACGAGACACGACATGTCATGTTAAAGGATTAGTTCAGTTCCTGAAATAAAATTTCCAAATAATTTACTCACCCCCATGTCATACAAGATTTTCATGTCTTTCTTTCTTCAGTCAAAAAGAAATGAAGGAAAACATTCCAGGATTTTTCTCCATATAGTGGACTTCACTGGGGTTCAACGGGTTGAAGGTCCAAATGTCAGTTTCAGTGCAGCTTCAAAGAGCTCTACATGATCCCAGACGAGGAATAAGAGTCTTATCTAGAGAAACCATCAGCCATTTTCTAAAAAAAATAAAAATGATATACTTTTTAACCACAAATGCACTGCACTGCTCTGTGATGTGCCACGCATGATGTAATCATGTTGGAAAGTTCAAACATGACATAGGTGGAAGTACCGACTAAGTCAAACGGCCTTTACAAAAAAAGGTAAAACAACGATGTTGGATGATTTTGAAGTTGGAGGAGAAAATGAGATGGAGTTTGACCTTTCCAACGTGATTATGTCATGCATGGCCCATCACAGAGCAGTGCAAGATGAGCATTTGTGGTTAAAAAGTATTTTTTTTTTAGAAAATGAGCGATGGTTTCTCTAGATAAGACTCTTATTTCTCGTCTGGTATTGTTTAAAGCTCTTTGAAGCTGCACTGAAACTGACATTTGGACCTTCAACCCGTTGAACCCCAGTGAAGTCCACTATATGGAGAAAAATCCTGGAATGTTTTCCTTCATTTCTTTTTGACTGAAGAAAGAAAGACATGAACATCTTGGATGACATGGAGGAGAGTAAATTATCAGGAAATTTGAATTCTGAAGTGAACTAATCCTTTAACCCTCCTTTTCTGTTAAAAAAACAAAACTGGGTCAAATAGATCCAGATTGGTTTCCATGCAAAAAATAGCACTATGAAAAAGACTAAAACACATTTAATAATCCACATCTATTTCTGTTGTGTAAGGGGGCAATTTGACCCACATAATTTTAGGTTCAAAATAACATGACCACTTGTAGTGACTATTTGCACATCGAGGTGCACTGCAAATAACTACTAGTATAAATAGTATCTAACATTATTTGTACTTAGTGTAAGTAGTATTTATTGCTATTTAACTGCCTTTTTGTCTGGTTCTCAAAACCTTGTGAGGGTAAAATGGGTTTCTCACACTTCTTTTCTGTGAAAAAAAAAAATAGCAACAAAAATATCCTTTAACAGAGAATTCAATTTCAAGTAAACTTATATTAAATAAGTTCTTATGTTTTTACATTTTAGTGTTTGACAATCTACAATAAAAGGTTTTAATCATATTATATTTATTATATTATGATTATGAAACTGTTGAAAATGTGCATGCACATTCATGAACCTAAATGAGAAATATTCACAAAATTTCAAGTGTGTCAAGCAGTTTGAAAACTGAATGTGGGTCAAACTGATCCGAACACAACCGGAGGGTTAAAGAATCATGCTGAAAGCAAAATTGATATTGATCAGGATTATGTTTTACTTATGAATGTTGACAAGTGCATTTGTGGAAAACATGAAGGTCTAACCTTACTGTCCAGCTTCTTCATAGTGACCAGATCTAAGGATTTGAGCGAGTGTCCAGAAGGAGCGATGAAATACAGACATGCGTGGATCCTGGAGTCGTGGTAGTTATGAAGAGAGCGCTTGATCTTCAGCTCCTCTTGTAAGTATGACTCAAACTGTGTGTCAATGTAATCCACTATGTGCTGGTAACTGGAACAGAGACAGAACTTCAATATATGCATCAATGTTCAGAAAATAAAATCTCTATTTTGTTCTTAAATATGATTTTTCATTTTAACTGAATGAACATAAACTATCAAAAAAAAGGTGCATCGAAACACAATTGCACATTTCAAAATACTCTCCCCGTCTGCCATTGGTCATGGTAAACAGGAAGCCAGTAAGTTAATTTACATGGGCAATTATAATCAAAATATACTATTAAATACTATTCAGATATAAACACTGATGTCTAGTATGATTAAAGTACAGTAAATCCTCTTCTGAAAGAATCATTCATTCAAGAGAATCGTTCAAAAACGCTGATTCATCCAGTAATGAAACTAGTGAAGCATTTATGATCGAGTCACTGAATCATTCATTCAAGAGATTTGTTCAAAAACGCTGATTCATCCAGTAATGAAACAAGTGAAGTCTTTATGACTGAGTCATTGAATCATTCATTCAAGAGATTTGTTCAAAAATGCTGATTCATCCAGTAACGAAACAAGTAAAGTCTTTATGAGTGAGTCATTGAATCATTCATTCAAGAGATTTGTTCAAAAACGCTGATTCATCCAGTAACGAAACAAGTGAAGTCTTTATGAGTGAGTCATTGAATCATTCATTCAAGAGATTTGTTCAAAAACGCTGATTCATCCAGTAACGAAACAAGTGAAGTCTTTATGAGTGAGTCATTGAATCATTCATTCAAGAGATTTGTTCAAAAATGCTGATTCATCCAGTAATGAAACAAGTGAAGTCTTTATGAGTGAATCATTGAATCATTCATTCAAGAGATTCGTTCAAAAACGCTGATTCATCCAGTAATGAAACTAGTGAAGCATTTATGATCAAGTCACTGAATCATTCATTCAAGAGATTTGTTCAAAAACCCTGATCCAGTAACGAAACAAGTGAAGTCTTTGAGTGAGTCATTGAATCATTCATTCAAGAGATTTGTTCAAAAACGCTGATTCATCCAGTAACAAAACAAGTGAAGTCTTTATGAGTGAGTCATTGAATCATTAATTCAAGAGATTTGTTCAAAAATGCTGATTCATCCAGTAATGAAACTAGTGAAGCATTTATGATCGAGTCACTGAATCATTCATTCAAGAGATTTGTTCAAAAACGCTGATTCATCCAGTAATGAAACAAGTGAAGTCTTTATGAGTGAGTCATTGAATCATTCATTCAAGAGATTTATTCAAAAACGCTGATTCATCCAGTAACGAAACAAGTGAGGTCTTTATGAGTGAGTCATTGAATCATTAATTCAAGAGATTTGTTCAAAAACGCTGATTCATCCAGTAACGAAACAAGTGAGGTCTTTATGAGTGAGTCATTGAATCATTCATTCAAGAGATTTGTTCAAAAACGCTGATTCATCCAGTAATGAAACAAGTGAAGTCTTTATGACTGAGTCATTGAATCATTAATTCAAGAGATTTGTTCAAAAACGCTGATTCATCCAGTAACGAAACAAGTGAAGTCTTTATGACTGAGTCATTGAATCATTCATTCAAGAGATTTGTTCAAAAATGCTGATTCATCCAGTAATGAAACAAGTAAAGTATTTATGAGTGAGTCATTGAATCATTCATTCAACCCGTTTTTTTTTTAAATAATTCATTCAGATTAATCAAATATATAATTGTGCAGCTCTAAAGTGTATGTAAACATACTTAACTTTATTATGTCCAGCCAAACAAACAGACTGACACACAGAAGTGTGCAGAAATGACACACTTCACCTCCAAAATTTGTCTCATATTTGATGAAGTTTTTATCAATGATTCTGTTATTTTTTCTGTTTATTACCATATAGCTGCTTTGAAACAATCTCTTGTATGAAGCACTATAGAAATAAAGCTGACTTGTCTTGAACAGGACTGACCTCTCCTGCTTGTTCATCTGATCACCAAAGCCGACAGTATTAACCACAGTGAGCTTCAGACGAACATTACTCTCCTGGAGATCGTACGTCTGTGCTCGCAACTTCACCTTCGGTTCAAAGTGAGAAGACTCGAAATTCTCAAAATTGGTGTTGAAAAGCGTGTCCATCAATGTTGATTTGCCAATCCCAGTTTCACCTGTGGAAAAGATATACTTATGATATAAATGATACTGATTTCAGACGTATTTACTGTATGCACTCAAGACACAGTACTTGTTAGGGATGGACATGAATACTTAATATCACAGCAATATTAAAGTTTTTTTCTGCCACAGAATTAAAAGTAAAGTTAATTGCGACTTTTTCTCTCATAATTCAGACTTTTTTTTTTAGAACTGTGAAACAAACTCACAGTTCTGACTTTTCTCACAATTCCGAGTTTATATTCCACAATTCTGTTTTCTCAGAATTTATATAAACTCACAATTACAATTACAAAGTCAGAATTGTGGGATATAAACTTGCAATTCTGACTTTTTTCTCGCAATTGCAAGTTTATATCCCACAATTATTCTTAACTCACAATTCTGGTGCTTTTCTCAGAATTGTGATATAAAACTCGCAATTCTGACTGTTTTCCCCCTTGCAATTGTAAATTTATAGCCAACAATTCTGTCTGTTTTCTCAGAATTTATATAAACTTGCAATTCTTACATTTTTCTCACAATTGTGAGTTTATATCCCACGATTCTGACTTTTTTTGCAATTGCGAGTTTATATCCCACAATTATTTTATCTCATAGTTCTGGTGTTTTTTTCTCAGAATTATGGAATAAACTCGCAATTCTGACTTTTTTTCTCACAATGAGTTTATATCCCACAATTCTGTTTTCTCAGAATTTATACAAATTTGCAATTATGAGTTACAAATTCAGAATTAAGGGATATAAACTCAAAATTGTGAGAAAAAAAGTAACTTTTTTTTTTAGAACTGTGAAACAAACTCACAGTTCTGACTTTTCTCACAATTCCGAGTTTATATCCCACAATTCTGTTTTCTCAGAATTTATATAAACTTGCAATTACAAGTTAAAATCAGAATTCTGGAATATAAACTTGCAATTCTGACTTTTTCCTCACAATTGCAATATATATTATATCCCACAATTGTGAATTTATAGCCGACAATTCTGTCTGTTTTCTCAGAATTTATATAAACTCACAATTCTTACATTTTTCTCGCAATTGTGAGTTTATATCCCATGTTTCTGACTTTTTTCTCGCAATTGCGAGTTTACATCCCACAATTATTTTATCTCACAGTTCTGGTGTTTTTTTCTCAGAATTATGGTATAAACTCGCAATTCTGACTTTTTTTCTCACAATGAGTTTATATCCCACAATTCTGTTTTCTCAGAATTTATACAAATTTGCAATTATGAGTTACAAATTCAGAATTAAGGGATATAACCTCAAAATTGTGAGAAAAAAAGTAACTTTTTTTTTTAGAACTGTGAAACAAACTCACAGTTCTGACTTTTCTCACAATTCCGAGTTTATATCCCACAATTCTGTTTTCTCAGAATTTATATAAACTTGCAATTACAAGTTAAAATCAGAATTCTGGAATATAAACTTGCAATTCTGACTTTTTCCTCACAATTGCAATATATATTATATCCCACAATTGTGAATTTATAGCCGACAATTCTGTCTGTTTTCTCAGAATTTATATAAACTCACAATTCTTACATTTTTCTCGCAATTGTGAGTTTATATCCCATGTTTCTGACTTTTTTCTCGCAATTGCGAGTTTACATCCCACAATTATTTTATCTCACAGTTCTGGTGTTTTTTTCTCAGAATTATGGTATAAACTCGCAATTCTGACTTTTTTTTCTCACAATGAGTTCATATCCCACAATTCTGTTTTCTCAGAATTTAAATAAATTTGCAATTATGAGTTACAAAGTCAGTATTAAGGGATATAAACTCAAAATTGTGAGAAAAAAGGTCTTTTTTTTTTTTTTTTTAGAACTGTGAAACAAACTCACAGTTCTGACTTTTCTCACAATTCCGAGTTTATATTCCACAATTCCGTTTTCTCAGAATTTATATAAACTCGCAATTACAAGTTAAAGTCAGAATTCTGGAATATAAACTTGCAATTCTGACTTTTTCCTCACAATTGCAAGTTTATATCCCACAATTGTGAATTTATAGCCGACAATTCTGTCTGTTTTCTCAGAATTATGGTATAAACTCGCAATTTTGGCTTTTTTTCTCACAATGAGTTTATATCCCACAATTCTGTTTTCTCAGAATTTATATAAATTTGCAATTATGAGTTATAAAGTCAGAATTAAGGGATATAAACTCAAAATTGTGAGAAAAAAGCCAGAATTGTGGAATATAAACTTGCAATTTTGACCTTTTCATCCCACAATTATTCTTAAATCACAATTCTGACTTTTTTTCTCCTCGCAATTCCACCTTTTTATCCCATAATTCTGACTGTTTTCTAAGAATTTATATAAACTTGCAATTACGAGTTATAAAGTCAGAATTGTGGGATATAAACGTGCAATTCTAACTTTTTTCTCTCAAAGACTTGTGGGACAAAAACTTACAATTGGGAGAAATACAATTCTGAGGGGGAAAAAAAGCACAAAAAAAGCCACAATTACCTTTTTTATTCTGTGCCAGAAACAAGCTTCCATAATGCAAACTACCATAACGTACATCTCTAGTACTTCTGCCATTATTCTTACCAATGCAGAGGATGTTGAAGCAGAATCCCTGACTCGTGGACTTGTTCACCAGTTGATCTGGCAGGCTGTCAAAACCAACATGGCCTGATAGAGCCAGCGGACGAGCGTTCTTGTCCTGGAAGAGACGAGTGTGTGAGAACATGACCGAGAAAACCTCGCTGTGACACTGACCGCTGCTAAATGCAGCTGTGGAAACCGCTTGGCATAAAATCAGAGCTACTAAGGCCTTTACCGCAATTAATATGAAGCTGCTTTCACATCATTCTCTCAAAGGTGTCTCTATCAGATTGACAACAGTTAATCTATCATAACTCGTACTTCACAGTTTCACATCTTTCAGTTTTAAAAGATTCTCACTGTGTTCTCTAAGGCTGGGTAAAAAAATACAGATTTCTTTATTTTAATCGATTCTTATTTTTACGAACTGATATTGATTCTTAAATCCCAAGAATCGATTAGTCTAGTCTGTTTTCAGTTGATGAATGAGCAGAATATGTAGCGCCTCCCATCCAATAAATCACAATAATCTGATTGATATGAAGCAAAGTCTCAGATTTCAAATGACGTCCATCTTATTATGAGATTCAAAAAATAAATACCGTCACATTTACCTCAGAAAAACATATTCAGTGACCATAAACTCATTAGTCAGCTAGAAAAGTGCTCTAGAGAGCAGCATTCTGATAAATATAGCTATGCACCGTTACATATTCATTATAATTTATAATGTTCTTCAATATTTAATGCATGTTTGAATAAATCAGTTATGACAGCCGCGATTTAAATGTTTATATTTCAAAAAAATGAATTGGAGTTGAAATATGATTATGTCATTATAAACTTTATTTATAATAAAAACATAATTTAGTGTAATTTAAGTGTTTGTATATAAATAAGTTAATTTAACCTTCAATATTATTATAGTAGTACCAACTGACTCTCATGTGTAGTTTACAGCATTAGTTGAGAGATTTTTTTCCTCTAGAAAATTTGGCATGTACTGAAACTAAAATACTACATCCAAAATAATCGCTATCGAATCGAATCGTGAAAATTGTGTCAATAACCAGCCCTAGTGTTCTCAGACTTTTAGATCTGCTGCATATTCTATATAACCATAGATATGAAATAATTACTTTAACAGAAAACGTCAAATATTTCTAACAAATATTTCTAACAACTTCACTGACTAGTAAACTTCTAAATAAAAATAAGATTTAATAAGATCAAATTAAATATTTAACAAGATTTAATAAGATCAAATTAAATATTTTATTTATATAAATAAGATCAAATTAAATATATCTTATTAAATTAAATATTTAATAAGATTTAGTAAGATCAAATTAAATATTAGCCCATTAATTTCTATTCTATATATTAATTAGATTGTAAATAGTCCGATGTTTTCATTCAGATTGATTAATCAGATTTATTTATTCAATTTTATTGAGCAGATGTTTATATTTTGATTAATAAACATTTAGATCCCTCATTCAGATTCATAAATCACATACACGCATTCAAATAGATAAATCAGATAACACTAATCGTATCGATTAATCGGATGTTTGTATTAATGAGGAGCGCGCGCGCGCGTCAGTGAGTGAAATAGTTGAGCGCGGGTCCGGACACTCCCAAGCGCGCGCACGCCAACTCACTCCCACTGTCACAAACTTCTCACAGCCATTGAAACGAAAAAAGAGTCAGAAGCTGGCATATGTTGATCTCAAACGTACCATCTGTCGAACCACGTCAGAGGATGCCATTTGCGCGCAGGAAAATAGCGAATATATGGAAGAAATGTCGGTTCTCTTTCGGATGAAAGTCAAAAGTTGCTGTGACCCGCCTCGTCCAATAATTCCAGCTGACACACCACTGGGAACAGCTGCGCTACCATTTCGCTGTGTTTGGGAGGGTTTTGTCTGGATTTTAGTCGACTAAGTATAACGATTTCAGATTTCAAATATGTTAGAGATGACTTTTATAACATTATATATGTTTTTAACCCAAATTAAAGCGAAAACGCATTGTCGGTTTCATTAAATAACACCTCTAATGTTCAGAACATCCCAAACCCCCCTTGTCCCGGCAAACTGGTACGCTCCAAATTCGGACTCGCCCTCAGTGAGTGGAGGTGTAACTGGAATCCATTTTGGCTCAACTGCAGCCGCCTGCAGCGTTAACGCTGCGCGCGTTTGAGCCCGAATGAACGTTCTAGTACTCCAGTTTCACATTAGTGATTCATGTTCTCCAGACAAGAGTTGCTAGGATGCAAACATCATTATAAGCTCTACCGACCCCTATCTGACACACAACGCACAGTACTCAATCTCAACCTACTTTTAATACAAGAAAAGACGCGATGTGTTCACCAGCACCCAGACAAACGATTAAAACGTTAAAATTACCACGATGTTAATTTATATATTCGCTTGTTTATAAATATAAAACATGATATAATGGCGTCGGAGTGCACGCAAGAATCCGTTCTGGACTTTCTATTGGAAAATGGGGGGCGAGTGAAAAACAAGGACTTGATAGCGCATTTTAAAGTCTTTCTGAGCAGTGAAAATACGAAGCGAGCCGTGTTAAAAGAGAGATTTAAGCGTTTTGTGGACAATATCGCGTATGTGAAGCAGGAAAACGGGGAGAAAGTGGTATGTTTGAAGAAGAAGTACAGATACCCGGAGATGCGGAGCGGGCGCGCGCAGGATGAGAAACCCGATGATGAGGAGAAGGAGGATGATGAAGACGTCAAGAGAGGATTAGATGCATTGCAGATCGAAGAGAACGGGAATGTCAAGGCAGAAATCGATGGAAAACATGATCTGAATCAAAAATCCGAGGAGAAAGCAGACGCTGTGAGAGATGCTGAATGTGAGGAGGTGTGTGTGTCAGACATCGCGCTGATCGAGAAAGACAGTTCTGCACTTTCTCACTGTAATCTCCCAGAGGTCTCGCTTGAAAATGTGCCTGGAAATGATGTCGAATCAAATGTTCCCGAGCTTTCCAATGCCCAGTCAACCGGACAGCCGGAATCTAGGGCAGGAGAACTGGAGTTGGAGGCTCCACTTGGCAAAGCTTCTGTCACATCACAGGTCATCATTAGTAGAAGGCGAACATCGAGGGGATCTCAGCGCAGTTTGCTGGGCTCTTCTGAGGATGGAGCACATGATGGGCAGTCTGAGGAGGGCAGCACCCCAAAAGGCAGCCGCAAGAACTTCATAGAGCTCATGATGAGCAGTTCTCCACAGGTGAGACTGGTGCAAATGCATGTAATAAAGCATATAATAATAATGCAAATGCACATAATGCAATAATGCAAATGCTCATAATGCACATTTAATGCAAATGCATAAAATATATAATGCATATGCACATAATGCAATAATGTAAATGCTCATGATGCACATATAATGCAAATGCATAAAATATATAATGCATATGCACATAATGCAAATAATATATAATTTACACATAATGGAACGGATATAATTTATTATGCAAATGCACATACTGTAACGCATCCAAATTCACATAATACATATTAATATCTAATGAAAATGCAAATACTGTAATGCATATAATATAAAATGGAAATGAACATCACATACTGAAATGCATCCAAATTCACATAATGCATATAATGTGTAATGCATATGCACATAATGCATATTAATATGTAATACATATGCACATAATGCATATTAATATCTAATGAAAATGGAAATACTGTAATGCATATAATGCACAAACTATAATGCATATAATATATAATACTACAAATGCACAAAATGCAATTATAATGTTATAATATGGATAATATAATATAATGCATATGCACATATTTCATATAATGCATATGCACATAATGCAAATAATATATAATGCATATACACATAATTCATATTGTAATGCAAATCCACATATTGTAACGCATCCAAATTCACATAATGCATATCATATATAATGCAAATGCACATAATGCATATAATATATAATAAAAATGCACAAAATGTATATAATATATAATACAAATGCACATACTGTAATGCATATAATCTAAATTCAAATAATGCATATTATAATGCATATGCACATAATGCTAATAATATATAATGTATAAACACATAATGCATATAATATCTAATGTAAAATCCACATAATGCATATAATATATAATGTAAAATCCACATAATGCATATAATATATAATGCAAGTGCACATAATGCATATTAAAGGTGCTCTAAGTGATGTCACGCGTTTTCAGGCCAAAACATTTTTTGTCACATACAGCAAACATCTCCTCACTATCCGCTAGCTGCCTGTCCCCTGAATATGTAAGTCGCCACAAGCTCCGAAAACAGCAATAAAAACAAACTGGTGCAGCCTGGACCACAAAACATAATAAACATGCTCCAGCTAATAATCGACAAGAATGATTTTAAATGCGCGTTCATGACTGTTTCGGGAAGCAGAAACAGGGGAGAGGTGGAGGAGGAGGAGGAGGGGGGGTCTAGCTAGCCTCTGTTTTGTTTGACAAACTTGTTTGACACACATCAACAGGAAGTTACTCCACCCAGGATCACTTAGAGCACCTTTAATATCTAACGTAAAAGCAAATGCTGTAACGCATGTAATACAAATGCACATACTGTAATGCATATCATGTAAATTCACATAATGCATATTAATACATAATGCATATGCACATAATGCATATTAATATCTAATGAAAATGCAAATACTGTAATGCATATAATATATAATAGGAATGCACATAAAGAATATCATATATAATGCAAATGCACATACTATAATGCATATAATATATAATACTACAAATGCACAAAATGCATATAATATATAATCCAAATGCGCATACTGTAATGCATTACAGTATTTGCATTTTCATTAGATATTAATATGCATTATGTGCATATGCATTATATAGTAATATACAATACAAATGCCCATAATGCATATAATAATATATAATGCAAATGCATATAATATGTAATGCTCATGCAGGTGAGACGCTCACTGGTGCATCGCAGCTGCTCAGGGCACATATCAGCCAGAAACAGTGACTTTAGATCGTCCTCTGTGGAAGAGGATTGTGCTTCGGTAACCTTAGACCCGCTGGAGCACGAGTGGATGATGTGCTCAGCAGATGGCGAATGGGACAGTCTCCAGCGTCTGCTCGTCTGTGAACCGACACTCGTCTCCAAGAAGGACTTTGTCACAGGTTTCACGTGTCTACACTGGGCGGCCAAGCAAGGCAAACACGAGCTCTTCGCAATGCTGATGGATTTTGCCAAGCGGCACAACGTCACCATCAACGTAAACTCACGCTCCAGCGCCGGCTACACACCTCTGCACCTGGCGGCCATGCACAATCACATAGAGATCATGAAGCTGCTGGTGGGCGCTTATGATGCTGATGTGGATGTGAGGGATTACAGCGGGAAGAAAGCATCTCAGTACCTGCGAGCCACCGTCACAGGGGACATTTAAGACATTATAGGGGCTTGTGCCAACTTGGACACAGAGAATGCTCCCGGAGCCGGCCGTTGGAAGCTTCCCAAAGTCCTTCCATCCAACCTAAACCCTCTTCGTCTGCTGAACCACCCTGAGGAGATGGCCGGCGACGGTCAGTCCAAACCCAGATCTTTGTATCGAAAGTCTTCCATCGGCCGGATCAGGCTGCAGAGGAACCGCTTCAAGACGCAGATCGTCCACAGCACTTCATTCAGGGAGAACGAGGAAGGAGATGATTCGCTCAAGAGCCCCGTCAAATCCAGACCCATATCAAATCTCTTCGGATGAGATGGAAGTGTGGAAATTATTAGAAGCATATGCAAAGACATTATTACTTTAGGATCAGCTGAGCTGCCTGTTTACACCTGGAGGCGTGATTTAGATGTTTCAGTAACACTTTACTTAAAGCCTTTATGTATAAAGGTATTCATAATGTGCATTATAATCTTTTCATAAATAATTGTAGCCAAAGTTAAAATGCATTATAATATTTCCAGATTGCTTTTTACATCTGAAATTGGTTATTTGCCACACTGTAAAAATAATAGTTGGTTTAACTTAAAAAAGCAAGTTACCTGAGTTAAAGGATTAGTTTACTTCAGAATTAAAATTTCCTGATAATTTACTCACCTCCATGTCATCTAAGATGTTTATGTCTTTCTTTCTTCAGTTGAAAAGAAATGAAGGTTTCTGAGGAAAACATTCCAGGATTTTTCTCCATATAGTGGACTTTAACAGGGTTCAACGGGTTGAAGGTCCAAAAAAAAAAGAGATGCGCCATGCATTACGTAATCACGTTGGAAAGGTCACTTGTGACATAGGCGGAAGTACTGTGGTAGAGCGAAATTTTCTCCTTCAGTTTCAAAATTGTCCGATATTGATTTTTTTTTTTGTAAAGGCCGCTTGACTTAGTCTTTGCATGTTTGCTTTGTAGACACTGGATCGGTACTTCCACCTACCTTTCCAACATGATTACGTAATGCGTGGCGCATCACAGAGCAGTGCAAGACGAGCATTTGTGGATAAAAAGTATATAATTTTTAATGTCTTTTTAGAAAATGGCCGATGGTTTCTCTAGATAAGACTCTTATTCCTCGTCTGGGATCATGTAGAGCTCTTTGAAGCTGCACTGAAACTGACATTTGGACCTTCAACCCGTTGAACCCCAGTGAAGTCCACTATATGGAGAAAAATCCTGGAATGTTTTCCTCAAAAACCTTCATTTTTTTTTCGACTGAAGAAAGAAAGACATGAACATCTTGGATGACATGGGGGTGAGTAAATTATCAGAAAATACTAATCCTTTAATACAATGAAGGCGATTGATTTAATGAACAGAAACTCAAAATATGATGTTATCTGAACCACATTATTTATCTCAAGTTGATTTGATAAATCCCGAAAATAATTTTTTATAGTGTTTTAATGCATTATATTTTCTAAAACTGTAGATACGCATTATAACATATTATAATTGTAATTACAGTTATTCACAAGATCATACAATGCATTATAAGGTGCATAATTAATGTATTAAAATACTTTTTTAAATGCATTATATATAAGTGCTTTAAGTAAAGTGTTACCTTTTTAAAAAATAAATAATAAAAAATAAGATTAAACAAAATAAATAAAATTTTAAATAAAATAAACTGAATTGATTAGCATTAGTGATGCACAATTTATCGGCCACAATATCAGTATCGACCAATATGTGTTTTAATGTTAGCGTTATCGGTCCGATAAGAAAATTTGGCCGATATATTAAAGCCGATAAATAATGGATTATTTCGTTCAGCTGAGACACTTCAGATGCACAATGTTCACTATGATGGTTTTGAATTGCTTGAAATATGATTGAAATCACTTCAGAAAGAAAAATACAGTTAAGTGCAACATGTTCAGCGCAAGTCTGTCATATAGACTACAAAAATTATGAGAACATTATAATTGTGTGTTTGGGACATGGCTTTTAATGGTGAAACTTTTGTTTTTGTATTCAGTTTCTCAAAAATTATATACAAATTTGGATTTAGATTTATCGGCCAATATATCGGTTATCAAATATAAAGAATTATCGGTTATCGGTATCGGCCAAAATTTTCATATTGATGCATCCCTAATATATATATATATATATATATATATATATATATGCACTATATATCGACCACCATATCGGTATCGGCTGATATATTTTCAATTTTAATGTTATCATTATCGGCCAAATTTTCTTATAGGGCCGATAATGATAACATTAAAAACGGCTTTTAATGGTGAGACTTTTGTTTTTGTAATCAGACTCTCAAAAATTATATAAAAATTTGGATTTCGATTTATCGGCCAATATATCGGTTATTGGCATTATCGGTTATCGGCCAAAACTTTCATAATTAACATGAGAATTGAAATAATAAAAAACAGATAAAAAAAATAGATTTAAATAAATAATACGGTACTTTAGTGAGTAGGAAAAAAACACAATAATGTCATAGAAACTATTTTCCACATATTTATAATATTAATTTTTCACAGTATAAATTGAGTTTTTATAAATGAAAATAAAGAGCAGCTGCCGATTAAATTTTAGGATGGACGAGGACGATCAACTGGAACAAACGTTAATGCAATCATCTCTTTTAGCAAAATTATGCACCACAATTTCATTAGAATGACGCTCTAATGAACATGTAGATAGTTATTATAGATTATTTTTGAATTCATGTTCACATATGCACTTTGTGTTTCTGTTTCTCTGGCATGTTTCTGTTGCACGTGATTGTCCTGTTCAGGTGCTGTACCTTTAATGATTGTCTTCCAGATGCAGGGATGAAAATGTATTGAGACTGTTATGTTTATGTAGGTGATGTTTAAAAAGCTGCTGTTTAAGAGAAAGTCTAATTCTGTGACCAGTTACTTTAACCCAAGACTAATGCACTTTTAGCAAACGTACTAAGCTTTATAATAATTAGACCTCCTATAGAAGACTAATCCCAAATGTGTCTTTAAAGTGCCTTTATTGATAATGAAATGGTCATTTTAGGCACTTGTGTCATTTTAAAGTACCCAGAAATGTTGCATATAAAGTTCCTTACATTTGTTCCTATAGAAACTGTCAGAACCAACATGATGTTTACATTTCCTGAAGACGATGTGATGGTGTTTGGTGTTGCTATGCAGTTGCTAGGTGATTTCTTTCTGTCTCCTCAAGTTTCTGTGATACTTTGCTCATTCATGTCTGGAGAACAAACGCTGACGTTTTGATCAAATAAAATGAGGAATGATTCTTGACTGGGAAACATCTCTAATTAAGTTCTTAAATGACACAGTCATCCATCTGCTGTCGATTCATTATTTATGTGACATGAACAGGATCTGATAGCAGGATGTTTTACAGGTTGTTTAGGAAGAATAATATAAAGCCCATTTCTGCCAGAGAAGAAAAAAATAATGCTTTGGTAAATCTTAATTATGATGTGAAAGACATAATTATGGCATACAAAGTCAAAATTATGGCTTACTGTTGTATGACATAATTAAGACTTTGGTATGTTAAAATTTTGACTTTTTATGTCAGAATTTTGACTTTTAAGTCATAGTTATGCCAAAAAGTTTAAATTATGACAAGTCAATATGATGAGACAGAGATAAGAAATCAATTATGACATTATCAATTATGAGATTGAGTCAAAATTATGATTAAAAAGTTGACTTTCTATGTCTTAATTATGATTCATAAGTCATATGAAGTCATAATTTCGATTTAGTACAGTATATCAGAATTACATTTTTTCATGTCATAATTATGATTTAGTATGTCATCATTTTTTACTTCATAATTGACAGACGTCGAGTGAATTATGATGTGACACTAAGTCATAATTGAGATAAAAAGTCAAAATTATGGCTCAGTTATGAGATTAAAAGTCAAGTTATGATTAACAAGTTGAAATTGAATTAATATGTCATAATTATGATTAAGTCATACTGTAATTTTGACTTTTTTGTCATAATTTCAGTATATCAGAATTTTGATTTTTCATCTCATAATTATGATTTAATGTCAATTTTGACATTTCATTGACAAAAGTCAAAATTATGACATTAAGTAAATTATGATGACACTAAGTCATAATTATGAGATAAAAAGTCAAAATTATGACATATTTAGTAAATTATGATGACACTAAGTCATAATTATGAGATAAAATGTCAAAATTATGACATACAAAGTCTAAATGATAACTTTTATGTCATAATTATGATTAAATCCTAATTTCAACTTTTTATGTCACAATTTCGACTTAGTACAGTATAATAGGATTATGAGAATAGTAATAAAAAGTCACATTATGCAAAGTTTGACATAATTATGAATTGCTGTCATAATTTCGACTTTTTATGTCATCATTTAGACTGTCATAATTATGATTAAATCAAAATTTCAACTTTTTATGTCATAATTTAGATTTAGTACAGTATATGATTCTGAGAATATAATTATGAGATAAAAAGTCAAATTATGACATAGTTTTACATAATTATGAATTGCTATGTCATAATTTCAACTTTTTATGTCATAATTTAGACTTTTTATGTCATAATTGACAAAAAGTTGAAACTGACTTTGTCATAATTATGATTTTTTTACATCATAATTTCAGCTTTTCATAATTTAGACTAAATATGTCATAATTTAGACTCAGAATTTCATCTTTTTGTCATTATTATGACTTTTTCATGACTTAGTATGTCATACTTTTGACTTTTTATGTCATAATTATGATTTACAAAAGCATGATGTGGTGTAAATGGACATCCACAGCATTAAACACTTATCGTTTGGTCGTAATCAGGTCAGAATTGTGTGATAACTGGGAAATTCACTCATTCTGGTGAGTGTTTTGTTCTTTTTGTTTTTCAGTTTGGTGATACACAGTTGAATCAAAATCTCTGTTTGTCTTCTTTCTCATGACATTTGATATAACACGGGTAATCTGATTTAAAGCAGGTACGACAGCTTTTTCTGGCCGGAAGGTAATAACGTTGCTATTTCAACACTTGTTCAACACTTGTCCTAACAGATCTCTAGTGCTTCTTTCCACACACTATCATCAACAACGTCCATTTGACTTTCATTTATCAATAATACATTGAGAATAGAGACGACACGAGTGTCATGTAACATATAAATACATAAATAAACTCTCAGGGATATTGTTTCAGTGCACAACCAAAATGGTTAATAAAATGAAGAAAAATTCATAAAATGAGTGGGAATTTAATGAGGCTTCAAAGATTCCACTGATGTTAAAGATTCTTCTTGAGACCATCGATGCCGATGAAGAACTGTTTTTTTTAAGAGCGCAGGAGAAACAATTCATACTTTAAAGGCCTGAAAGCTGATGTCATTAGAAAAGCCACAGCAGGTTAAAGCCTCAAATATCACAGCTGCAGTCATGTGACACACAGGCAGGTCATGTGCTGAATTAACAAACACCAGTCCTCGATTTGATCCAGAACAAAAGAGATTATACGATCCGATCAGCAGATTACGAGTCAGAAATGCCACAGAAATGAACACAAATCTTTGCAAATTCTCCAAATTCACTGATTCACAGGCAGGTCAAATCTCATATAAGATCCTGAAGGGCTGTGAGATGTAGAGAGAAAGGTCAAATTCTTGAATTCTTGAACTCCTGGATCAGATGTCTAATACTAAAGATTTACAGAAGATTAACGTTGTTTCTACTGCTGAAGGTGCATGACGTGTGCGAAGTTTGACAATTTAGTCTTACTTCAACATCAGATCTCGTAAACTTCTACTTTTCATTATTTAATAGGTTAAAATTAGTCATCAATGAGAATGATTCATCAAGTTGAGGAGTTTTCTTTCCACTAAAACAAGGTTTTTCAATCTTTTAGATGCCAAATATGATCCAAAAATTTAAAATCTATCTTTTATCAACATCACTGAAAAATGAATATAATAAATCTAAAATTAGCTTCTATTAAGTTGCATTATTATATTTTTCTACTCACCACAGCAATGCATTATTACTGTTAGCTATTATTTATTTATTTGTTTATTTATGTTATTTAATCTAATTAATCACATTTTTACTTATTTATTTTAATCTAATTTAATCTATTTAATTATGAATTGCTGTCATAATTTTGACACCCAGATGTTGTCCATGCCCTTTCATTTTATTTTATTTTTTATTTTATTTCATTTAATTGTATTTGATTTTGTTTCGTTTTATTTATTTATTTTTATTTTATTATTTAATTTTATTTATTTATATTTGTTGTTTTATTTATTTTCTATTATTTTATTTTATGTTTTATTTTGTTTTGTTTTATTTTATTTATTTATTTTTATTTTTTGTTTCGTTTTATTTTTTATATTATTTTTAATTTAATTTAGTTTTGTGTCGTTTAATTTTTAATTTTATTATTTAATTGAATTTTTTTTTAATTTATTTATATTTGTTTTATTTATTTTTTATTATTTTATTTTGTTTTGTTTTGTTTTATTTATTTCGTTTTTTATTTTATTTTATTTCGTTTTATTTTTTATATTATTTGTAATTTAATTTAATCTAATTTTGTTTCGTTTTATTTTGTTTTATTTATTTTTTAATTTTTTTTATATTTGTTGTTTTATTTATTTTCTATTATTTTATGTTTTATTTTGTTTTGTTTTATTTATGTATTTATTTATTATTTTTTTGTTTCGTTTTATTTTTTAGATTATTTTTAATTTAATTTAATGTAATTTTATTTTGTTTCGTTTTATTTTTTATTTTATTATTTAATTAAATTTTGTTTTGTTTTATTTTATTTATTTTGTTTTTTTTATTTTATTTAGTTTCGTTTTATTTTTTATATTATTTTAATTTAATTTAATTTTGTTTCGTTTTATTTTTTTATTTTTTTATTTGTAATTTAATTTAATTTTGTTTCGTTTTATTTTATTTAATTTTTGTTTTGTTTTATTTAATTTTTTTTATTTATTTATATTTATTTTATTTTATTTTATTCTATTCTTGATGACTGTAAAAGCTGCAGGTAAAACAGTCACCACGTGAGAGCAGCAGAGCTTCTTTGTAACTTCCGTTCCGGCTCGTGTGACGTATGCGGAAACTGTAAGCATCATGTCCGTTTGTTTCAACTGAGAGCGGACTGCTGTTGTTATTTATGCTTCAGTCCGAACAATTCAGAAAGGTTAGTGATGATTTACATGTCTAAATATGATTCCCTCCAGCTGTGTCCATGAGCTGTGAGACTAGAGGAGCTCAGAGGAGTGTCTTTATCAGCCGTCAGTGATGTTTCATGATTCAGATATCAATAACTCATCAATAATACACACCATCATCATCATCTCCCGCTGTGTGTTTTCATGAAAATATAGTTAATTAATCAGCTCCACAGTCTGTCTAATGAGCGATTCATTAAAACAAGTGACTCTCTGTAAGGTTTATGTTATTAGTTATGGACAGTGAATCAGAATTTGACCATGGTTTACACTAAATTACCACAGTTACAGCAGTTATTACGATATTAAAATCATGATGAGCTCTCAGACTGAGTCTCTCTGTGATGTTTTGAGTGTTTTCTAATGTCAGGTTCACACACTAGTCTTGTTATAGTAATAATAATAATAATAAGACTGAAGTTTACAGTATTAGAGGTCAGTAACTGGGTCTGTTTGGCTGTTTAACTAGTTTGTCAGATCCAAAATCTACCGACCACCTACTCAAAGGATAATAAATATTCTGTTTTGTGAATTATTTAATGGTATTTTATTATGTGCATGAGATTTTCTGCCCTGTGCATGTTGACTTTAGCATCATAAAGCCACATCAGTGCAGCACAGACACAATATTCACATCTGTGTTATTTTAGTATTATTAATATAGTATTGTAGTACCTATTCATATTTTGAATTAGTTTTTATTTGAAATTTTTCTAAGTGTTAGTAATTTTGTTTTGCGTTTTTTTTTTTTTTGGTTGATGTTGTTGTTGTCTTATTGAGTATTTATTTCTAGTTTTTTGTTTTTTTGTTTGAGTAGATATTTTTAATATAAAACAAAATATTTACTTAAGTATCACTGAAAATGTCTTATTTTATTTCAATCAACATAAATTAGGGCTGGGTATTGACACAAATTTCAAAATTTGATTCGATTTCAATTCACAAGCTTGCAATTCGATTTCGATTAAATTTGATTCAATATTGATTATTTATATATAAATAAGGAACAGTACATGGCAAATTTTCAAGGAAAAAAAATCTCTCAACTAATGCTGTAAACTATACATGAGAATCACTTCTACATTACTATAATAATGAAATTTAAAATGAACTGATTTGTATACAAACACTTAAATTAGTGGAAGTTAAGGAAGTTTTTATAATAATAAAGTTAAAATACTAACTTTACAATTACGTAATTATGTTTCTAATCCAATTAATTTTTTGAAATACATTACTTAAATGGTGACTTATAAAAACTTGATAGATTTATTCAAGGCATTAAATATTGAAGAACATTATAAATTATAACAAATGTGTAATATGGTGCATATATTTAGCAAAATGCTGCTCTCTAAAGTTCAGTTTTCTAGCTGACTAATGAGTTTATGGTCAGTGTTTGTTCACTGTGACACTGTGACGTTACGTGACATTGTTTACAAGCTGTTTTATTGACGTCTTTCGCGTTTGAAACACTGAGCGATTACACGACACATGATACGGATTTCAGTAAGTTGTACTGTATCTTTCAACATACCTTTGGGTGTTTATTTAACTGGTATAAAAGCGGAGGAGATGATCAGTTCACGCGACTGGATGCTACAGCCATCTGTCACGCCACAAAACTATTTACTGAAAAAATGTCTTATTTCAATCATCATAAATGTATTTTAATCATTTTTTTATTTGTATTTTTTTTAAAAATGTTTTTTGGTTTTCATTTTATTTTAATCAACACACCTTTATTTTAGTCATTTTAGCTTAATTTATTTGAGCATTTGTCATTTTTTTGTAATGTTTTTTTAAAAATATGTATTTCTAGTTTTCTATTTTATTTCAGTCAACATAAATATATTTTTATCATTTTAGTTAATGTTTTAGTATTTTTTGTGTTTTTATCATTTTTATTTTTTAAATATGTATTTTTAGTTTATTTTATTTAAATCAACATAAATGTATTTTAAACATTTTAGTTTTTTGTAATCTTTTGTCTGTTTTTGACATTTTTATTATTTTATTTAAATGTGTACTCCTAGTTTTTTATTTTATTTCAATAAACATAAATGCATTTTAATCATTTTAGTTTGTTATAATTAATGATAATAACAATGATTCAGATTAATGGTGGATATTGTAAATATATATGGTATTTTAATAATTTTACTTAAATTTTTTGTATTTTTTTGTGTTTTGTCATTTTTAATATATTTCTTTAATATGTATTTTTAGTTTTTTTAAATTTAATTTCAATCAACATAAATGTATTTTAAGCATTTTAGTTATTTTTTTGTAATTTGTAATATATTTTTTAAATATGTATTTCTAGTTTTCTATTTTATTTCAATTAACATAAATGTATTTTAATAATTTTTTTATTTGTATTTTTTAAAAATGTTTTTAAGTTTTATTTCAATTAACATACCTTTATTTTAGTCATTTTAGTTTAATTTATTTGTGCATGCATTTGTCATTTTTTATTTTATTTTTTTTTTTAGATTTGTATTTCTTTTTTTTTACATTTTATTTCAATCAACTAAAATGCATTTTAATCATTTTAGTTTAAGTTATAGTTAACAATAATAACACTGATTCAGATTAATGGTGGATATTGTAAATATATGGTATTTTAATCATTTTAGTTAAATTTTTAGTATTTTTTTGTGTTTTGTCATTTTTAATATATTTCTTTAATATGTATTTTTAGGTTTTTTCATTTAATTTCAATGAACTTAAATGTATTTTAATCATTTAGTTTCATTTTTTCATTTTTTTTTCATTTGTATTATTTTTTTAAATGTTAGGTTTTTATTTTATTTCAATGAACATAAATGTATTTTAATCATTTTAGTTTCATTTTTAGTAATTTTTTTTTTTTTTTTTAAATATAATATATATATATATTATTTCAGTCAACAAAAATCATTTTAGTTAAGTTATAGTTAACGATAATAACACTGATTCAAATTAATGGTGGAGTTGTTTTATGTCCGATTATTAAAATCTTACACTTGCCCAGATATTTACTTGAAATTGACAAAACGATCTGAAATCTCTGTTTATGCAGTGACGTTGACTGGTGGTTGATTTCATTATGAAACTGAAGTTGCGGCACAGTAGTTTCCTATTGTGCCATATATATCTGAGTGAAATGCTTTGCAAACAAGAACAAATGTAGACTGATTTTGTTTGTGGGGAACTGATTGGATGGTTGTGGTTTGCTATTGGTGGATCTCATGTGAGTGACAGGTTGCCCCGCCCTCATCATCAGAGAAGAGAAGAGGAAGTTATTCTGATTCAAGATTATAAGGAACATGGATTTAACACAATAATGCACCAATGCAATATTCTATAAAAAATAAGAATTGTCCATTTTGATATCATGGTTACTTCAAGTTAAGAAAACTCTTAGGAAAACCCTGCGGAGCTATTTAAACTAACTGATTTCCACACTGATCTGTCTGTTTCCCTTTTCTCGTAGTGTTCAGCTGAAGCGTCTGTGTTCATAATGACGTCCATCGTCAACGACACGGCCGAGGCTGTGGATCTGTGTCCGGAGTACAACCTCTACCTGAAGCCCATCGCCAAAATGACCATCAGCGTGGCTCTTCCTCATCTGAAGATGCCGGGCAAGTCCATCTCCAACTGGGAGGTGATGGAGAGGCTGAAGTCCATGGCACAGCCGGACCAGTTCTCCTCGCTCCGCATCTCCAAGAGCACCATGGACTTCATCCGCTTCGAAGGCGAGGTGGAGAACAAAAGCGTGGTCAAGCGCATCCTGACCAAACTCGAGGGAAAGAGCATCAAACTCAGCGGATTCACGGACGTCCTGAAGGTGCGCACGGCCGAGAACAAAGTCGACTTCCCAACGCGCCACGACTGGGATTCTTTCTTCCGGGACGCCAAGGACATGAACGAGACGGTTCCCGGAGAGCGGCCGGACACCGTCCATCTGGAGGGGCTTCCGTGCAAGTGGTTCGCCCAGAAGGACGGCTCTCCCGACAAGCCTTCGGAGACGGTGCTCAAAACCGTATTCGAGCGGTTCGGCAAGATTCGGAACGTCGACATTCCCATGCTGGATCCCTACCGTGAAGAGATGACCGGGAAGAACTTCAACACGTTCTCGTTCGGAGGACACTTGAACTTTGAAGGATACGTTCAGTATCTGGATCACACGGGCTTCGTCAAAGCCATGGACTCTCTGAGAGGGATGAAGCTGATGTTTAAAGGGGATGATGGGAAGGCGGTGGCCTGCAGTATTAAGGTCGGTTTGATTCTCTTCTAGATCGTCTTCTCTATATGAGCTCTGAGATTCTGTTCAGATCCTCGACATCTGAAATGTTCTATTTTTATGATAACATTCATAATGAATAGTCATGACAAATTATGAAAATATTACAGAATATCTTTATTTTAAGGTAGGAAAACTTGTATTTGGTATGTATGTATATATATATATATATATATATATATATATATATATATATCAGTGGCGTGCAGTGGTGTTCTGAAATGAGGAGGCACTTTTTTTTTTTTTATGAATCATTGTAAATTCATGTGCATTACTCTTATAGTTGACACATCTTCCTTGTTAAAGGAACATTACTTTACAGTACATCAAAAAAAGAAAAAGAAAGAAACCAAATACAATTCTATTTTGTAATTTTACATTAACAATGTAATGTTCTATTTATCAAAACCAAGTCAATCTCATCAAGCATCAAGTGTTTTAAGCATTTCTACATTCATTCCAAAATAATAACTAAAGGCAATAATAATTTAAACAATATATTTTATTTGTTTATTGCGGTTTTTCTTTTTAATTGTCAACCTAGAATATTTTGGATCATCAGTCATGCTCCATTAACACTGTCTGTCACAGACACGAATTGCATTTTTAATTTCACCAAGCTGATTGCACTAAAAAACCCTGCAGTCACCATGCTTTCAGTCCATTTCAAGTTTGATTTTGACGTGACATAAAGCGGTGATATCTAACTGGGTGATCTGTTTACTTACTTTTCGATTAGTCTTCCGATTGACGCCATTATTTGTTCAGTCAAACCTACGCGCGCGGAAAGCGCACGTCAACGAGAGGCGGGATTTATCGCACAAACCAATCATATCCAATCATAACCAATTACATCCAATCATAGCGCGATGGAGACATTGCCTCCTCTCACGTGACTTTCCCCCATTCATTCTCAATTACCCCCCACAAAACCCACCGCACGCCGGGGTTCGGATGATTTTCTATGGATTCCTATGAGAGGAAAGGGAGGCACGACTCCTCTGTGTAACTTTACCTGCGGGTGTCGCTGTTGGGCAGTGTTCCTTAAGAAATACGCGTGACTTGCGCTCTTTTTAATGTCATAATTTGTAATATTTGTGTTGTTTTATATGTAATATGGATTATTTTCTCATCCTATTTTTTTGAGGAGGCACTGCCTCCCTTGCCTACTCGGAGGAAACGCCCCTGAGATATATATATATATATATATATATAAATTTAATATAGCAAACGGAAGTGTATATATATATATATATATATATATATATATATATATAATTACAATATTTTCGTATAATTATGTTTTATATATATATATATATATATATATATATATTAGGGCTGTCAATCGATTAAAAATTTTAATTTAATTAATTACATACTCTGTGATTAATTAATCTAAATTAATCGCATACATAATTTTTGCTGTGAAAGTATTAAATATTTCAATTCAAATGAATCAATGCAGGGTTTTTCCTGGGTCAAAAATGGTCTTCAGTGGTGACAGACATGGTCATCCACACAAACAGTAAAAAGTGTCCTACCCACGTGATCTGCGAGCCCGATACTGACAATAAAGTACCCGTCACTCTCACTGTAATTCTTTCTTGCCCTCTTTGCAAAAAAAAAAAAAGTGATTTTATAGCTTTGTAAGAGAAGATGCTTTTTTGCTAAACCTGAAAAGTATTAAAAAGTAGCATTTAGAAGTTATATTAACTAATAATATAATTTTCTGCCATATACAATTGAATGCACATAGCTAACAACAACTTGCTTTGTTCTGGTTTCACCTCACTCCAGTCTAAACTAACTGATTTTATAGGTAGGCCTAATTTACTACATATTTTCATTTAAATAACCTGAAAATACTGTGGATTATTAAGGCTAATTTTACTAACCACTCTTGCTAAATGGGGTAAGCACACTTATGTTCTCATTTCAGAGTTGTTCGAGTAAATGATTCATTATAGACCGTGTGGACAGATCAGTTGTTGTCATGATTCATTAAAATGAATCTGTTCAAATGAGTCATTAGGTCATGAATTGGACATTAGTGGACGTTGACGCGTTGCGTGCGAATCGCGACTGTTATTAGGACATCGCAAAAGATTTGTCAACACAGAAAACACTTCACCACTGGATAGGATTTTCTTTTTGTTTACTGAAAGTGTGGTTTATGTCAGCTGCACGTGCAGGGCGCCTATCAGAGAAGATGAGGTGACGTTCTTCTGAGCGCTATTCACACCCATCGGTTATTCAGGAAAAACATTCTCCGAATGCGCCTCGTGAAACATGGATTCGGTCTTACGAACTTTTAGCATTGTGTCAGTTGATTTAGATTATTATGTGTGAGGTAGAGAGAGTGCAAAGACGGTGCTTACTTTGAAGACGAGCGTGCACGAGGGAGGAGCTCTGCTCGTTCTGTCCCTCAGCGCAGCAGTCATCTCCCTCCTTCATTTTACAGTCGAATGGTGACTAGAACGGCTCCAGGTTCAAAGGTCAATACGGAATGGATTAATCTGCGTTATTTTTTTTTAACGCGTTATTTTGACAGCCCTAATATATATATATATATATAAAATATGTATGTATGTATATATATATATATATACACACACTGTATATACACTGTTTGTTATATTAAATATCTATCTATCTATCTATCTATCTATCTATCTATATATATATATATATATATATATATATATAATTATACGAGATATATTATATATATATAACATATAATTATACGAAAATATTGTAAATATATATAATTACAGTTATATCACAGTATCCATTTATATATTATTTAGTATATATTAATATTTAATATTAATATTTAAGTATATATATATATATATATATATATATATATATATATATATATATATATATATACAATATAAATAAAAGTGTGTATATATATATATATATATATATATATATACACTTTTATTTATATTGTATATATATATATATATATATATAATATAAATAAAAGTGTATATATATATATATATATATTTATACATACATATATATATATATATATATATATATATATATATATATATATATTTATACATACATATATATATATATATTTATACATACATATATATATATATATATATATATATATATATATATATATATATATACATATATAAAAATACAATAATTATGTGTAAATATTACAGTTATATCACAATTATCATTAATATTTTCATATATATTAGGGTCCAAAAGTCTGAGACGAGTCTGTTAGAATGCTTCTATTTTGTTCTTTTCTAATTTAATACTTAATTAAATTAATAATTAAACTTCTTCATCACAGTTTATTACAATTAGAATTTTTTCATTTTACATCGTAACTTTTTATTCATTTACAATTTTTGAATTGGTCGTAAAAAACTTGATTTCCTGGTTTCAGTGTGTTTTCAGACCAATGGATTTATATAAAATCATATATGATCATTTATATTATATTTTAACATAATTATACTCTGTAACAGTTGTTTTAGCATCATTAATATACTATTCGAGTTTTGTTAATATTTCGAATTAAAATTTATCTTTATATGTTGTTTTCGCTTTAATTTTAGATCAAGATTTAGCCATTTTGTTTGTTTTTTTCAGTTTTTGTTCATTTTAATACTTCAACTTAAACTAAACGAAAATGTGAAAGCAACTAGCTGAAATAAGTTCAAGGTTTTTTTAGATTTTATTTTATTTCAGTTAACGTTTACTGTATTTCAAGTAACGGAAATGGTTTTAGTTGTAGTTAACGATAATAACCCTGGTCTGTAAATACAGAGCACAGAAGAAAAGCTCACAGAAATGTGTTTGTGAAGTTCTTTGTCAGAAGCTTATTTTACCACATCGAACAGACTCAAGTTCACCACAGCTCGACTCTGCTGCGTTTTGGCATTGAGCAGATTTCAATTTTAATTAGTCGGGCAAGTCTTCAGGCGTATAATGTGAAGCACTAGTACAAGAGGATTGTGTTAATGAGATGGAGTCTGTTGAATAACACCGGCACTTTAAGGGCCTTTAATTAAATGAAAGTCGGTGCTGGGCTGTATTATGATTTGAAGGATTATTCAGCAGAGCAAAGACACCTGAGGTTATGTGAGGACACAGAAAGTTAATTAACTGTTCATTATGACAGTGAACTTTAACCAAAGTTACATTTCGTTTGGTGAAATGTGAAGTTAAAGTGTGTGTCAAGAACTCAAAGCCATTTAACATTTACTTTTAACTTTAAAACCATCTGAAAGAACATGAAATTATATTTTGCAAAATGAAAATGAAGCCTGTTTTCAGGACCATTACCTTTTATTGCATTGAGATTTTTTAAAGCAATTAACTTTTTGTAAAAAAAATAAATAAATACAAATAGGTTTTTAGACAGAAAGAACCATTTGCTCAGATTGCAGTAAATCTGAAGCTTAAAGATGTTTATTACAGGACATTATAAGCATAACCTGAACATTCATCCTTTCTCAGGTGACATTTGACACGACGAAACACCTGAGTGATTCCTCACTGAAGAAACGACAGCAGGAGCGACTGAAACTCCAGGAGCTGGAGAAACAACGAGAGGAGCAGAAACGTAGAGAGAAAGAGGAAGAGGAGCGGCGGAAGGAGGAAGAGAGGTATGAGACTTATTTAAGATTTATTTAGACTTATTTAAACTGCTATTCTAGCTAATATTTCTAATCTATCAACTAGCATAGTATCTGTCTGAAACATGCTAGCAATGCAATAATATGTATATTATAGTAACCACATAGCAACATCCTAGCAACCACCCAGAATACCCAAGCATCACCCTAGCAACCACTCAGAATACCCTTGAAACAGCATAGCAACACCCTAGCAACCACCTGATTACCCTAGAAACCGCATAGCAGCACCCTAGCAACCACATAAAAACACGTGAGCAACCACCCCGAATACTCTAGCAACCACATAGCAACACCCTAGCAACCACTCAGAATACCCTCGAAACAGCATAGCAAAACTCTAGCAACCACCCAAGTACCATAGCAACCGCATAGCAACACCCTAGCAACCACTGTGAGTACCCTAGCAACACCTTAGCAACCACCCACAATACACATACAACCGCATAGCAATACCCTAGCAACCACCCTGAGTGCCCTAGCTAGCAACCACCCCAATTACCCTAGCAACTGTATAGCAAGACCCTAGCAACCACTTAGCAACACCCTAGCAACCAGCCAGAGTACTCTAGCAACTGCATAGCAACACCCTAGCAACCACCCAGAATACCCAAGCAACCACCCAGAATACCCTCAAAACAACATAGCAACACCATAGCAACCACCCTGAATAGGGTATAAGAAAGCAACCACATAGCACCACTCTAGCAGCTGCATAGCAACAACCTAGCAACCACCATGAGTACCCTAGCAACCACTGTGAGTACCCTAGCAACTGCATAGCAACACTCTAGCAACCACCCAGAATACACTAACAACCACATAGCAACACCCTAGCAACTGCATGGCAAACTATTTGTCTGAGAGACTTGTACCTGATTCAAACTTAAAACTACTTTAAATGTATATCCTTTAAACTTCAAGCTTTCAAAACTGATTCAAAATGTTTCCTGTAAGAAGTTAAATACAGTAAAACAATCTATTTATGAATGTACATATATCAGTACTTATTCATATTATTATGATTATTATCAAATGAATATCATTTTGGTATTTATGATGTTGGTTACATTTTCATCTCCTCGCTCTGTTTTCACAAGCCGTTTTTAAGAAGCTCCAGTAATCAGTGAATGTTGATCATGTCTCAGAAAACAGCGTGAGCAGGAGGAGCAGGAGAAGGAGAGGAGGAGGGAGGAGAAACTGCGCAAACGAGAGCAGAAGATGAAGGAGAAAGAGGAGAAGAAGAACCAGAAGAAGATGAAGAAGCAGCAGGAGGAAGAACAGAAGAAGCTGCACCTGAAGATCGCCATGGAGGAGAGGAAGCTGCTGCTGGCTCAGAGGAACCTGGAGTCCATCCGGCTCATCGCCGAGTTACTGAGCCGAGCAAAGGTCAGTCACATGACCTTATTCAACACCCGATTCCATTGACACCTATCACACTCAGAGGTCTGCATGACAACCCGCCAAAATAAAAGTCTGGTTAAACTCGAAGAAATTATGACTGTAATATATTAGTATTGTACAGTAGAATGCACTTCTCAAAGTAGTAATAATAAAATAATTATTCAAACTATATTTTTTAAGGAACAATCACAATTTTTCATCCATTGTTTTAATTTTAACAGTAAACCAGTGTTGTGCAGCATTTTTTTTTTTTTGCCAAAAAATACAAGGAATTGTTAAATTTTCATGTGAAGATAAATTAAATTAATGTTTTATGCTTTCGTTTGATTAGCACCGTTTTTGATAATATATTTGTATTAAATCATGAATCAAGAAAAATTATGAAACATAAAAATAAAACATTTCAGTGCTTTTGATTATTAAAATTTAATCTAGAAAAATTCAAATGGAAAACAGATTTTGAGAAAAATATTTGGGGAAAGAGCCTTAAAAATGTAACTTTTATTAAACATTTAATACATTTTTGTTAAAGTGTATTTGTTTCAGGATTTCAGTTAATTAGTCATGCTTTTTGATTACTAAAATATAATTTAATCATTAAAATGAAATGCAGAAAAATTAAACAAAAACATGAAATATGGGAGAAAAAATATAACATTTGTTTTAAACCTTTAATAAATT
Source organism: Ancherythroculter nigrocauda (assembly GCA_036281575.1). NCBI lineage: Eukaryota > Metazoa > Chordata > Actinopteri > Cypriniformes > Xenocyprididae > Ancherythroculter > Ancherythroculter nigrocauda. The sequence goes on from VTFQ01000006.1 coordinate 46,062,797, forward strand.
GTTGTTAAAGTGCAAATGTTTCATGATTTTAATTAATTAGTCATGCTTTTTGATTGCTAAAATGTAAATTAATCATTTAAAAAATAAAAATAAATAAAGAGAATGCTAAAAATATAAAATACATATATTTCACATTTAAATACATTTTTAACACTTTAAATTGGTTGTTGTTAAATTTTATAGGCTTCATTATTTTAATTAATTATACATGATTGATTATTAAAATGTAATATAACCATTGAAATGGAATGCAGAAAAATTAAACAAAAACACAGAATTTGGGAAAAATAAAAGGTTTTATAGGGCCTTAACTAAAAATTTTTAATTTTTGTTAAACCATATAAGTTTCATGATTTAAGATAATTAGTCCTGCTTTTTGATTACTAAAATGTAATTTAATCATTAAAATGGAGTCCAGAAAAATTAAAACCGGAAAAAAAACGGGCCCTAAACATTTTTTTTTTTTTTTTTTGGTTTTGTTTTTTAATAGATTGTTGTTAAATTTTATAGGCTTCATTATTTTAATTAATTAGACATGCTTTTTGATTATTAAAATGTAATAAAACCATTGAAATGGGATGCAAAAAATAAATGAATAAAACAAAAGCACAGAATTTCGGAAAAATAAAACAGAATTTGAGCAAAAGTAAAAAGATTTCATAGACCCTTGAAACCTGATTATTAAAATGTAATAAAATCATTAAAATGGAATGCAAAAAATTTAAATGGAATTCAGAAAAATTCAAATAAAAACACAAAATATGGGGAAAAAAATAAAGAAGAATTTGAAGAAAAAAAAAAGGATTTCATAGGGCCTTTAACTTAAAATTTTGTTAAATTGTATATGTTTCATGATTTTAATTAATTAGTCATGCATTTTGATTACTAGAATTTAAATGAATCATTAAAAGGGAGTCCAGAAAAATTAAAATGGGGAAAAAAATGGAATGCAGAAATTGTAAAAAGGGAACAAAAAAAATGGAATTTGAACAAAAATAAAATTTCATAGGGCCCTAAAAATGTAATATTTCTTAAACTTCTAATAGGTTGTTGTTAAATTGTATAAGTACATGATTTTAATTAATTAGGCATTCATTTTTGGTTACTAAAATATAATCATTAAAACAGATTCCAGAAACATTAATAATGGGAAAAATTTCCTAAGGCCCTGTTTGAAGCAGCAGTTGCAGGTGTTGACTGAAGGGAGTGTTTGTGTCCTCAGAGCCTGAAGCAGCAGCAGCTGGAGCAGCAGAGGGCGGAGCTGGCGCGGCTGCAGCAGCTGGAGGAGCGCAGACGGCAGCAGGAGGAGGAGCTGCGGCGCGTGGAGGCGGAGAAAGCGCGCGCGCTGGAGCTCCAGAGGAAAGAGCGCGAGCTGCGCGACAGACTGCTGGGAAACCTGCTGAAGAAGAGCACCAACACAGACGGCCAGGACGAGAACGCTCTCACCTGCGACAACACCGTTATCGACCTGGATCTTCAGATCTGCGACGCGCCGGCGCAGGTGAACGGCATGTCGCCGAAAGCGGACGAGATAAATCCGGCATCCCTGGTGAAGCCGGACAACCAGGACAGCAAACCGAAGAAACAGGAGAACGTTGAGGACCAGAAAGTCGCAGCCGACAGCGACAGACGTGAGCGCAGCAATCACGCGCGGCGCCGCAGCAGCGGGAGGCGCAGTCACAGTCGGAACGGACGGAGGCGCGGCCGCGAGCGCAGCGGCAGTTGCAGGAGGAGCAGGAGCCGAACCACGCGACACAGGCGTCACGGAGCGAGTCCGGAGCGCCGCAGGAAGTACAGTCACGGCCCGAGCAGCAGCAAAAGCCGCAGCAGCAGCCGCAGTCGCAGGGGAAGCAGCAGCAGGAGTCGCTCGTCCAGTCGAGGACGGGGACGACACTCGCACCACCGGTCCAGACGATACTGACGGTACTGAGAGAAACAGAAGAAGTAAAACCTACAGTGTGACAAACACGTCCTGGTCACATTCACCACAAAATACAAAGGAAAATAAGAAATTATCTTTTGCATAAAGAAAATGAGGCCTGCTTTAGGATCATTAATATTTTTATTTAAATTTTTTAATTTTTCCCACCAACAAATTATATTATTTTATAATGAAAATTGGGCCTGTTTTAGGATTTATTTTTAATTTTTTCTGTTTTAGGATATTTATTTAGGTTTTTTTTTTTTTTTTTTACAGCAAATTATATTCTTCATAAAGAAAAGAAGTTTTAGGATCAATAATTATTTTTATTTTTCCATGCAAATTATTCATAATGAAAATTAGGCCTGTTTTAGAATTGTATTTTTTTGTTTTTCCCAGATTTTTTTTCCCCCAACAAACAAACAACCAAACATGAAATCTGATTCAGGATCATTAAGATTTTATTTTAAATTTGGTTATTTTTCCCCTTTTCCCCATATTTTTTTCATAATGGAAATTAGGCTTAATTTAGGATTTTTTTTTAAGAATTGTTTTTTTCCCATAAAAAAAACATGGTCATTAATTAATACGATTCGTTAATTTTTTATTCATTATTTATTTTATTTTTATTTTTTGCAGCAAATTATATTTTTCATAAAGAAACGTTTTAGGATCAATAAGTTTTTATTTTTATTTTTTCAACATTTTTTTTATTTTTCCCAGCAAATTGTTTTCACAATGAAATAGGCCTATTTTAGAATTGTATTTTTTTAATTTTTCCAGATTTTTTATTTATTTTAAAAAAATTTTCCTGAAAAACATGAAACCTGTTTTAGGATAATTAAGTTTTTATTTTTCCATTATTTTTATTTTTATTTTACAGCAAATTATATTTTTCATAAAGAAAAAGGGTTTATTTTTCCTAACAAATCATTTTTTTCCCATAAACATGAAGCCTGTTTTAGGAATCGGACCATTACGATTTTTATTTTTATTTCAGGTTATTTAGGATTATTTCAGTTGAGCACATTTTTCCTCAACTTTTCAGCATAATATCTGTAATGCATCCATATATTATATATCCATATATTTTGCTTTTTGAATTTGTGATTCTCATTATATTCATTAATTTTTTTATAGTACAATTTACTGAATTGCAGCATAAATTAAAAGCAGTACAAAAAATAAATACCATGATGTATAACTAATATATTATTACTTTTTTATATCAATTTTTATTTCAAAATAATGTCACCCACAAAACAATCCCTAAATATTGTCTCTAATTATAGGCCTCATTTTCTTTAAAAAGATCATTTCTCTTTCTCTCTCTCTCTCTCTCTCTCTGTCTCTCTTGATTTTGAGGTGAATGGTGACCTGGACATGTTCTTGATCAGTTTGTAAGATTCACTGCTTGAATTAAACGCTACAGTATCTTGACCTTATTTGACTGTATTTTTCCCATTAGTATCACGTTTTCTTGTCTAAGTTTGCCTTACGAAGACTGAAGCTTTGTTATAGTCTGTGCCACAGATTTCTTTAGGATTGTTTGGTTCAGCGTTATTATTCTCCATAGACTACAATCCTTGGTTTATGACTTGAATTTGACTTTGTTGAAAGAGTTTATGATCTGTTTATTTCAAGCATCTCAGTGCAGTTTTATAAAGGACTCTCAACCTTTGTAGAAGTTGGATGGATAGCCGTCATTTTTTAACGGGGAATCCAACTGTTTTCCTCGGCACAAGCACAGTACTTGATTGAGGTTGAAAACGCACATGTAAAGTCATTACAGACACTGTTTTATGGCAGATGTGCCACTGAAGGACGTGTTTGTAATTCGTATTAACTCAAGTTACCTTCCTGGCAGGTCTCAATAAAGCAGTGCTTTGGATCCTACCAAGTGTCTTGATTCATTTTACATTTTATCGTTAAACTAAATATTAAAGTGTACTTCACCACAGGCAAAATGAGCTTTCAATAAAGCTTAGCTGCCTGTGCAAGGTGAACATTTTCTTTTAAATAAAAAAGGCTGTTGTTTTCCACCACAGTCTATTATGGATACGCTTAGTCAGATACCACCTGGTTTAGTAGGAAATACTTCTTAGCAAACTTTTAGTTGTAATTGTGTCGACTTGTATTGTTCCCGGTTGCAAGAATTCAAACAGTAAATGTTTAGCAGGAGCGAGTTACTTTCAGTTTCCAGAAGGATCCAGCATGAAAGAATCAAAGAATCGTGAATATGGAGACGTTGCGACAGACAATCTGAAGAACCTCCATGTTTGTAGTCAACATGTTCTGTCAGCAAAACGTCATCGCATACAGGTAAGAAAGCTGTTGCCATAGTTTTTCTCTTCTTTTTTTTACCATAATGCTGTTTAAAAGGTAGGCAAATTACGATACAAAAAACGGTGCTGTTGATCCTCCTGTCCGTGGCAGGAATACAAGAATGCGGAAGTATAATCTTTTCACGAAAGCAACATACAGCAAAATTTTGTGACATAAATATGAATTTCTCGGTCACACGGAGAATGAGAAAAGATTAATTTACATATACTACTGACAGTAACAATACAAAACAGGTTTAAAGCTGAAGTGTCATTTCTGTACAAATGAAATTAAAAAAACTTTTATTCAAAATCTGCTGCTCAGTTAAACTAATAGGAGTATCATCCAAATAATGTTATACTTCAATAATGTTATATATCTGGTTTTATATTTAATATTTACTTCCCTTGAGATTTTAAAGGAAACCTATTATACCTTTTCACAAGATGTAATATCAGTCTCTGGTGTCCCCAGAATGTGTCTGTGAAGTTTCAGCTCAAAATCCCCCACAGATCATTTATTATAGCTTGTCAAATTTGCCCCTATTTGGGTGTGAGCAAAAACACACCGTTTTTGTGTGTGTCCCTTTAAATGCAAATGAGCTGCTGCTCCCGCCCCCTTTCCAGAAGAGGGCGGAGCTTTAACAGCTCAACAACAACAAAGCTGGAGAATCTCACGCAGCCAAAATGAGGAAAGTGTTCAGCCTTACATTGTTCAAACCGGAGTCGACACTGATGGAGAGACTCAGGAAGAAGTTACAACTTTTAGACGTTTCTGAATGGTTAGTGGATAAATTTATGTAGTTGCTGTGGAGTTGATTCAACTCATCCACTCGTCATGTTCATCTTTTGTGCAAATCCAGGTTGAATTGACCCTCGTTTGTGAACATTAGAACTGGTACAAGAACAAAATGACGGCACCGTGGGTGGAAACGTGCAGATTAAGGGGGGCAGTAATATTGTAATCCCCTTCCCAGTAGGGGAGTGAAATCTGAGCAGCTTGTTTTTTCACATGCTTGCAGAGAAAGGCTTACCAAAACAAAGTTACTGGGTTGTCCTTTTTCATGTTTTTTTCGTTTGGTAGATGCACCGATTATAGTACTTAAACACAGAAAAAGTCAGATTTTCACAATATATGTCCCCTTTAAATTTCAATAAATTATCAACACATTCGCATGTTAATGGTTCTCTGATGCAACATGCAGGTAAACAAATACAATATTTAAAATATTTAATAATATTATTAATTTTTTATGAAGTGTTTTATTTAGATTTTTACTAATTATTTTGACATTTTTATGATTTAATAAAACACTACAGCATCCTACAGAGCTGTTTCTTAAAGTATATTTGCTAAAATGAGTATCTTTATTTTATAAATTTATATTATAAAGACTTTATTATCTTGTTTGCTAGATTCATGTTGATGTATCTCTGTTCAATCCACAGAGTTTATATTAAATACATTATAAAAAAGACAAGGTGAATGACATTAAGTATGGTAACAAGATTATGAAATTGCTTATAAATATTCAGTTCATTTGTGTTAATTAGTCATTTTATGGTTGTCAAGAAATGCAGCAACTATCTATCTGCATTTTACAAATCTTCAAACACACTTATCAGGTTTATAATGAGTTAAAATGTTATTAACTTATTGTTACTATTATATTGAAAATTATTATATTGACTGATAAATATTAGTTTACAGAGTAAAAAAATGAATATTTTTTACTGCAAAAAATGTTCAGTAAATGTATCTTGATTTAAGAATGTTTAGATATTTGTACTGGAAAACAAGACAGAAGAACATCATTTTTTTTGCAGTGTTATTCTAAATGTTTTGGTTTACATGTTTTAGAAACAGACATCAGTCTTCATGTAGGTGTTTATCTGGGTGATCCTGTTGTTTTGTTGGATCTCCATCTGCTGAAACGTCAACGAATAAGCAGCTTCTTGCTTTCCGAGTAATAAATGTTGGGGTGAATTAAAAGCACTTCTCTGTGTCCATTCAATCTGGACGTGTATAATCTGTATAATCTGATTACGTCTCTCTGTAAAGCCCTGTGCCCAGTGTTTCACACACAGAATGGAGCAAACGCTGCTGAACATGGCCACTACAGATGAGGAGCTGTACCCGAGAAAGATCCTGGAGTACATGGAGGGATTCCTGGTGTCAAAGGTTAGGGCTGATGTCAACATTTACATTCATGCATTAAGCAGACGCTTCTGTCCAAAGTGACTTTTATTGTCTTAGTGAGTTTGTACAACAGTACTAAAAAGTTTGGAATAATGAAGATTTTTTAATGATTTTGAAAGATGTCTCTGCTGCTCACCAAGGCTGTATTTATTTGATCAAAAATACAGTAAAAATTGTGAAATATTTTTACAGTTAAAACAGCTGTTTTCTATGTGAATATATAGTAAAGTGTAATTTATTCCTGTGATCAAAGCTGAATTTTCAGCGTCATTACTCCAGTCTTCAGTGTCACACGATGCTTCACAAATCATTCTAATATGATGATTTGATGCTCAAGAAACGTTCAACATTAAGATTATTTTTCTGACCCCATTGGCAGATATTTGTTCTTGTTTTAAGCATAAACTCAATAAACAAGACTTAATATCTTCAGTCATTTTGCTTCTCCAGTAAATGTATCTTGATGTAAGAATGTTTACATGTTTGTACTGGAAAACAAGATAAAAATACTGAGGAAGAACATGATTTTCGTTGTCAGACTCTGTTCACTGCGTGTGAGCTGGGAGTGTTTGAGCTGCTGAATGAGTCGTGGATGTCTGCGTCACAGCTGGCTCAGGCTCTGCACACCAGTGAGGACGGCACTGAACGCCTGCTGTCTGCATGCGTCGGCCTGGAGCTTCTGAACGCACACACAAACCCTGACGGAGCAGGTACCACAAACACGCCGTTCACTGATCAACACCGTATTATAGTAGCTGAATCTGCAGTTAAAGGTGCTTCGGACTGCTAGAAAGCTTGAAAAAAGAAACCTCTTCAAGCTGATCATCATGTGAAATCTGAAAATTTATTACATTTCTGATGTCCAAACTCAAAGCATTTCAACCATTCACTGCAAATGTTTTTCCTCTGTACATTTTTGTCTTTTTTTCCAGCACAAATATCTAAACATTCTTAAATCAAGATACATTTACTGGAGAAGCAAAATGAGTCTTGTTTTATGAAATCATTATCAAAATTAAGTGATTTTCTGCTTAAAACAAGAACAAATATCTGCCAGTGGGGTCAGAAAAATAAACTTAATTCAAAGGGAAAACAAGATTATTTTTCTGAGTCCATTGGCAAATATTTTTAAAAACAAATTAATACAAATGCCCAAGAAATTCATGTTATGATTGCAAAAATGTACTTGTATAAGTATATGTTATTATATATGCATATATGCATATTATTATTATTATAACAGGTATATGCAATATCACAAGAGAAAGGCAGCTGTTTTCATGAATATGAGCACGATTTTTAACATGATATTGATTTTATGCAAATGTTCAATAAACAAGTTAATATTAAGTGACTTACACTTGAGAAACAAGTTTTTGATATTTCAGCAACAAAAATAGAAAATTTAATAGCAGACCTGTTGTGTTTCATTATTAAATGAATCCTCTGCTTTGAATGAATCAGTTGAGTAAATGATTCAATGACTCACGCATTAAGTGATTTGCCGCCAGCTACTGGTGGTTTTAGTTTCATATTTAAAAGTTTTTTTTTTTTGTATTTCTATATACAGTTCTTGATTTAAGAATGTTTTGATATTTGTAGTGGAAAACAAGACAAAAATACTGAGGAAGAACATCATTTTTTGCAGTGTGAAAAAATGGTAGTTAGTTCTTGATGCATAATGCATAAAGTAATGTTAAAAAGCTCAACCTCATTGTACAGTGACACTCATTTATTTTACTTAAAAATCCTTCTAGGAGACAGAAAATCATTCAGTAACTTACTGTCAATGTGATTCTGTTATGAATTAAATGTAATCAGTTACATTTACAGTAAAGTACAAGTACAAAACATCTTAAATCTGAACCTCAGTGCTTTGATATTTTACAGCTGAATATAAACGCACTGTGAGTAATTGTCTTTTTTCCACATCTTTACTAGTTCTCTACAGTAACACAGAAATGTCCAGCGTGTTTCTGACCAAGTCCAGCCCGAAGTCTCTGTATCACTCGATTGAGTACAGCTCCAGAACCATCTACCTGTGCTGGCATTACCTGACCGACGCCGTCCGGTGAGAAACTCATTTAGCGTCTACTGTATCCTATCTGCAGCACATTTTTAAGGCCTCTAAATTATCATAACTAAACATATCAGAACATAACCTGTTGCACACACTCTAGATAATGGTGAAAGTGTCTGTATAAAGGTGGTTGATAGAGAAATTGATGTCATCAGCTGAAAAGGAAATTCTTCATTTTGATGAATGATTATGAATGCAGAATAACATCACTGATGTTTCCACCTCAGAGACGGGAAGAACCAGTATGAGAAGGCTTTTGGGGTCAACTCCAAAGACCTGTTTGAAGCCCTTTACAGGTGAGAGCAGTGTGTGTGTTTGTGTGTGTGTGTGTGTGTGTGTGTGTGTGTGTGTGTGTGTGTGTGTGTGTGTGTGTGTGTGTGTGTGTGTGTGGAGTCTTCAATGTCATTCCCTCACTGACAGTGGTAAATTATTCCATACTTTAGGGCCAGCAACTGCAAAGGCCCTATCTCCCCTATGCTTCAGCCTTGCTCTAGGTTCAGCCAGGAGCATGTAGTCCGTGACCTAAGGGACCTCGATGGGACATATGGTTGTATATGGTCAGAAAGGTAGATCAGGGCTAGACCATTTATGAATTTATAAACAAACACTAAAACTTCAAAATCAATCCTAAAATGCACTGAAAGCCAGTGAAGGGAGGCCAGTGTAGGAGAAATGTGATCACGCTTGCGTATTCCTTTTAATAGTCTAGCTGTGGCATTCTGCACCAACTGCAGGCTTGAGAAAGATGCCTGGCTGAAACCAACATAGAGGGAATTACAATAGTCCAATCGAGAAGAGATGAAGATGTGTATAACACTTTCAAAGTCTTTAAATTATAAAAAAAAAGGTTTGACTATGGATAAAAGCCTTAACTGATATAAACTGGCTTTAACCACAGAATTTAGTTTAAAATCACTGTCCATGATTACTCCCAGATTTTTAACAGAGGATTTAATGTAGGGAAGCAAGGAACCCAATTCTGTGTTGAGGGCCACATGGGTACTATTTGGGCCAAATATCACAATTTCAGTTTTACTCTCCTTAAAATCATGGCCATCCAAGCTTTAATGCCCTTGAGGCAGTCCAATCATTTTAAAGAGCTGGTATATTTTTGTTTCAATGGCAGATAAAGTTGTGTGTTGTCTGCATAACAATGAAATAAAATGCCATGCTTTCTTAGAATTGATCCTAATGGGAGTATGTACAACCAAAACGGCATCAAACCTAGAATAGACCCCTAAGGGACTCCACAAGGAAGGGGTGACAATGGGGACACAAAGTCAAGTCATCTTCATTTATATAACGCTTTTCACAATACACATTGTTTCAAAGCAGCTTCACAGTGACAATAGGAAAATTATTATCGAGCTAAAGTTGGTTTTTGATTGAATGTAAAACATTGTTAATTATTACTTTAGGGGCCGCTTAAAAGACACCTTTCCTACTGAAAAACCAAATACCTTTAATGCATTTTCACTGTTCATTTATGTGTTTAGTCTATAGGTTTGCGTGTTTGATCTATGCAAACTGGAATAATTTGATAACGTTTTATCTATACATAGGGAAAGGAAAGGGAAGGAGGCCTTCGCAGGGGATAGTTTAGTTGACACTTCAGTGCTGCGTTATCGTCATGTCTAGATGCAGGTCCTTCATCTCATCTGGATACGGCCTGGATCTGGCAGGCTGCGGCAAACCTCGGGATTAACAGAGAGAGACTAATATTAATGTAGACGCCATTCGAGTACATCAGGTGTTATGGGAAGTGTTCCCTGTTCTGGCTGACCTAATCTGTGGAGCCTAACAATTTACATGAATTGAATTATTGAAGTAGATAATGGTTTATGTGTACACAAGTTTAAACAGATGCCTTTATTCTAGGTATTATCAACTTTCCTGAATGCCAAATGAGCCTACTAAGGGTGTCGAAATGAAAACAATCAAATCAAGTGAGAAAACGACCTCAAAGGTCTTAAGTGGATGTGACTGTTCTTCAGCTGATGTGTGTGTTTCAGGTCTGATGAGGAGATGGTGAAGTTCATGCAGCTGATGAACTCTATCTGGAACATCTGCGGCCGTGATGTCGTCACCGCTTTCAATCTGTCACCGTTCAAATGCATCTGTGATCTCGGAGGTAAGACGCTTCTTACATGAACCCGCTTCACTGATGATCTGGAGACGGTGCACAAAAAAATCACGTCATCATCGGCAAACCATCTACTATGTTTAAATGAAATAGACATTTATGTTGCTTGCAAAATAATCCGTTCTTTCGGAAAAAAACAAATCACTTGGAAAGATTGATAATGGAGAAAGCTTTCTGCCAGCAGGAGTTAACTAGTCATGCAAACCAGACACACTGACCCCAAGTTTTATACATGCAAACCTTTTAGTAAACTAGAGCCTAAGAGATGACACTGTAACTCAGGGATCTGTATCACAGGCTCTTGCAGACAGTTTTAAGGATAAAAATAGCAAAGAATCCACAAGATGGAGCTGTGGAGTTGCTAGCAGTATGTCTTGCACTGAGCCGCCTAAAAAGTCTCTATAGGGCAAACACATATTGGTCCATACTGACAGCACTGTGACTGTTGCGTACATCAACCGGCAAGGTGGTCTACGCTCCCGTCACATGTTGCAACTCACCCGCCATCTCCTCCTCTGGAGTCGGAAGCATCTGAGGGCACTTTGTGCAATTCACATCCCTGGTGTGCTCAACCATGTGGCTGACAAGCTCTCACGAGCTGCATTCCCGGGAGAATGGAGACTCCATCCCCAGGTAGTCCAGCTGCTTTGGAGACATTTCGGAGCTGCTCAAATAGACCTGTTTGCCTCTCCAGAAACCTTTCACTGCCAGTTGTTTTACTCCCTG